>VZTT01074449.1:3061-13624 GCA_013400855.1 Buphagus erythrorhynchus | reverse complement strand
TGCTCAGCATGATCACGAAAATCCTTATTCAGAGGTGATCTTGTAAGTGCAATGCTGCAAGAAAGAACAAGATGGTATGACACAGACCACAGCCAAAACATGTGCTCTTGCCATTCTAGCCATGGATACCATGACTTCCTGAGCTCTCATTTCACTCATGGCTTGACAATTGTCAGTTACTGTTTGGAATTACTATTTGTAAATATAAGAGAAAAAGGGTAGATGGAGTGACCACAGCTGTATCATTTGAGCCATCATAAACAATTCCTGTGAAGCTAAACTTGAAGTCTGTTGTGGATTTTGCCCATGGGTTGAGTCCCACTGAAGTCAATGAAACCACTGGGGTGCAGTGTTAGACAATGCAAGGAATCTCTAAAGCAGTTTTGTGTTTTCACCACTACTCAGTCACCGAGTGACTGCTCTAAACAACTGTGATAAACAGAAGCACTAACAAGAGCTCTGCAGAATTCAGTGTAAGAACAGGTCTTTGGTGGGGGGGAAGCACTTCACTACCTACGATAAAGGAGCTTCCTACTGATACTAACTGAAATAATGATCCCTTGGTAACAACCTGCAGTACCTAAAACTGATTTAGCTTATCAATCTTAGTGCAGCAAAGGTTTCAAATTAAAACTTATGCTTTTTTTCTTGTCTTTTATACCTTAGGACTTGTCTGCCTTCTTAAACGAAAAAGACATAAAAAGCACCCCCAACTCTATATAAGTAACANGACAGAAGTACCAATGACAAGGATTCCAAGCAAATTCATCAACTGAGTTTTACCAGCAGTTTGTGTCAACAACTGATGTAGTAAATCAGTTTTTGGGAAGCAGCCATGATGCTCATGAAAAGATCTGCAACCAAATTTATGCCTAAATGCATAACAAAAGCTAAACAATTCAGAAAAATTTTTGCTTATGGCAAGTACTAAGCTAAGTTTCACTGCTGGAGAAGAGTGCTACTCAGTTTATTTAAAACACAGTATTTTCAGTGATTTTGAAGGTAGTTAATTTGCATTTAATCTGTACCCTCCAACTTTTCAATATGATTTCTGTAGATAAGCTTAAGGCTCCACCATAAGCTGACCTTTTTCAAAAGAGGTCTTGTTCTTGGATACAGGATTTTCACATGCCAAGGCCAGAAATCAACTCATTCACCCTTACGCTGTCCCTGCCACTACTGTGCTTCAGGTATATCAAGCTCTTTTGGCCAAGTTTGCACAATTTTTATGGTCTCAATTCTGACAACTCTGTGGTCCAAGACCTTTGGCACAACATCAAAAAACTGTCAGCTTCTTAAAAAATCACACATCAGCCCACCATGACAAAGCAGAGAGTATGACTGCTGCATTGTAGGTTCCAGCCATGTCCACCTTCAAAACTAGAAAATTATAATTCTGCTCACTAGAATACAGTGTTATACTTCCTTAAAGAAAAAAGAGTAAACAAGCATTCCCGAAGCTCTGTCGGACTTAGAATGAAGCACAGAAACACTGTTGCCAGGAGTCAGGAGTTTTACATAACAGTATGATATTCTGATTTTCTTTCCAACAATTTTGCTCAAATAATAACCCCATACCATTATTATTAATAACTTCTTACCTCACTCAGAAGTCTGCATCAGGCAATTGCAAGTATTCTGCATGTTTTTTAACATTATGAAAGAATTAAAAGTGCCACAGAATCTCTTCAGCAAAACACATGGGCAGCACTCAGACTGTAGTCAGAGTATTTGACTCTTGCACGGGTGTTGCGAGTTACACTGGATCTAGAATGTGGCACTGCACTCACTTCATGCTAACCCCAAAGTTTAAGGATCTCAATTTCTCCACATAAATTATTGTGTGATTTTCTAGTTACTGATTTATGACAAAAATCTGATCTCCTTGTCTTGTATGGGAGAAATCCCAGTAACAGCTCTCCAGTTCAAATTAGGTTATTACACTTTATAGACTTTTATAGTCTTTATTACACTTTATACACTTTTTTTTGTAGAATCATCCCTACAACACAGCATCTTTTACAGGATTATCTGCTGTAACATAAACTAGCTTTGTCTTGCACATAGGGAGTTTCAAGAATAACTCACGCCTGCTGCAATTGCTCTTCTCTAAGCACACAGAATCTTGAATCTAATGGTCTGCTACTTCCATTCCCCAGAGCATTTCAGCTTAATAATGAAATGTTTTCTCAGTGTCTGCTTCCTGATTTTTCTTTATGGTAGACTTTAATACACTTGAGTAAGCCTATCTGCTTCTCTCATTCTCAAATGGAAATGATATAAGCCAAAATTCATGCTATGTAAACCATTTTAAATACTAGTATGTTCCTAAACAGCAGTGTCCCTCTGCCTTGTTATTAAGGATAGTCAGAAAACACTTCTGTTAAGTATTTATGTAAGTTTACAGCTCACTAGCTGTTCGGCTTTTTTCCTTGATGTAGTCAGTGATGTCCAAACAGGTCTAAGAACATAAAATACCTGGCTCCAGGGTGATTTGTGGAAGACTGGTTTTGCATAAGTAACTTTCTCTTCTCCTTGTCTAGTTCTGCCAGGATTGCAACCCTATTTTTATTCTGGAAACCTGGTGAGAATGACAGAAAAATATTAGAGATATTGACTTCTGTGGCCCAACTCTAACCCTGTGGAATTAGAAGTCCCTGTACAAAATTATTGTAAGATGAATACACTGATCTTCAAAGCTTTGTACCCATTTGAAAAGACTACTATTAAATAGGCTTCATTTTTCAGCATGCAATAGCTTCCATAAGCTATCATGCATATTAATACATTTGAAAATAGTGGCTTTTAACTCAAGTTAGATCCTATCCCTTCCCAAGCCAGTTCTGGAGCTAAAATCAAGGTTTATGATCAAATAGCTGCCTTCTGAAAAAAAGAAATAGACTTACCAGGTTCTAAATTTAAAAAGTAGTCACTGAATGTTCAACTCAACAATAACAATGGAGTAATATACACATGGGGCTTAATTTCTCATGTCAGTGAACTCAAACTGTAACACAAGCATTATATATATAACAGGTAAGAACGAACAGATCACTAAGCTCGTGCTTGTGTTTACACAAACATCTTTCACTCAATCTGTGAAGAGAAGTTTAAATATACTGCATCCTACACACACTACCCTTATTCTGAGTATGATCAAATGCTGGAATAGAGAAGCAAAATTAAACTATTAAACTGTCTGTACACAATACAAGAATGTGGCCTCCATTTGCTTTCATCATTCTTCCAAAGAGACCTTGAATGCTAGAGAAGGGGTCAGGAAGTAGAGTGACTTGAGAGAATTTAAAAAATGCCCAAAATAGCTGCCATCTATGTATTTTTCAAAACTGCCTTCTAAATGCAAACATGGCAAAACTCCTTCACCTACACAGGACTCATATAATAAAGGATCTCACTGCAGCCCTCAAACAAACCAGATGCACAAGCCCCTGCTGTTGCCCAGTATGCCCAAACAGCACAGCTGAGGACAACAGCTCCAGAACTGACTCTTACATGCCTCTATGCCACCAAGGACACTCCTCATGTCAGAAATACACACTTTTTGAATCTCTGATTTACTGCTGTTCTATACATAGCAAACTATGACAATATCATTAAAAAAGAAGTCAAGTTCTCCTTTATTTTCTCCACACAAAAAGGCCAAGATTCCCACTGGAATGTGCTGTGTGCTGTGCCCCTGCCCTGGGAACTGTCTTAGTGACATCAATAAAACGTGGTAGCCCACAAACTGTTAGGAAGGCCACACTTGGTAACTCTTAAGGACAGTATTAGCATGTCAAGGTAAAATTATTTATTTTCAGTAGCTGCACTCAGAGTTCATTCTATTTGACAGACCTTGTGCTGATGCTCAATTACATAATACAGTATTCCTTCCATCTTAATGAAGGACACAATTACCAGAGAGAAACCTTCAACTCTAAATTACAATTTGCATCCGTACTGCCTTGTTATCAAACTCTCACCTTTTTCTTCTACCATGCCTAACATACATACCCATAAACTTCATTGTCTCAAGAGTTCTTGAAAGGAACAGCCTTTGATTATATTATATTGTACTACTGTTTTATGTAAGATCACCCACAGTAATTTCAACATTCGTTAAAAAGATTTTCAGTTACATTTAATTAAGCGGTATTTTTCTGTCCACTAATTTCTCCTTCCTATGTGGCATTAGCTCCACTTAAGTTCTATTTAATATGAGTATTTATTCAGGCCTTTGGTATTTCTCTGCTCTTCAGGTGTTGTACACTATTTTTGTTTTAAGACCTTGCACTTGCAATGAATTTGAAACCTTAAAACACAGCTGACATACAAAGGCCGATAAATCTTGCCAACAAGATAGGATTTAATATTTCTGAGCTGCAGCTAGCCCAGATTTTACTTTCTTGTAAATTCTGGAAACAATGTGGGAATAGGATGACTGAATCACTTCTTAGAGGGTCTGATCTAAAACAATCACATTTGTATGCTCATTCTATGCAATTTTAATCCAGAGACCTTGATATATTATTCAGCACCCTTCTAATACTGCTTACTTATCCTGAACTGCATAAATTTAATGCATGCTTGGTATTCAGAAGATACGATGATTAAGGAAAGACAAAGGAGACCACTTTTTAATGCAAGACTGTGATCTAAAAAAATTAAGATTAAATATGCTTAAATTTATAAGAAGCATATGAAGATGGTATGATTCAGGAAAGCCTGAGACATTTTAAATGCTGTTTTTAAACTGTGACCAGAAACTGTAGAAGATTCTGTCTTCTATTTTGAGTCTTGTTACAGTATCTTGTGGAACAAACTCTACAAGTATCAGAAGAAACCAAAGTATTTTTTCTTTTCTTATACCTCTTCTAAGAGCTTTGTGGTGTGTTTTTTGTTTGATTGCTTGTTGGTTCAGTTTTTCAAAAGTAGTATTTTGCACTAGAGTTCAGATCATCAGCAACCTGCTGTGCTGAAAAAGTCAGTTGTTTAAGAGAATTTGTAACTGGTAAGGAGAAAAAAGCCTGTTTAAGAAAGTGAAGGAGCACATTCAACACATACTTTAGCTGAGCAACGTGATGTTCCTGCAGGTAAACTTCTTCAACATACAGAATAAAGCCTGTTCATTTCAAGGCTAACAATGGAGGGGGTGGAACATTAGAAATCCATTTTATGGAGAAATTCTGGCATCCCTAGAAAGCAATTAACTGTATCTGGCAATACATAAGCAAGACTTTCATTTAGATTCTTCACTGTTGAGGAACCCAAAATGCTTTCATAAAGACTAACTAGAAACTCCTACAGAAAGAAGTTTCCTGCTTCAATTATAAATAACAGTAATTTTTCTTCTGCAGATTTGTCTGTTCTGCTTTCTTGTATTAAAAATCTGGACATGCAAAAATCAAAAGCCATCCTAAGTACAGACCAGATTTTCATCTGTGAATGCAAGTGCAGATTTTCAAACACACTACTTTCTAATAGAGCTTTAAATTTAGACTTCCCTTCACTGGACTGAGTTGCACTAATATTTTGAGTTCAAACAGTTTGAATATTGCAGTTTATTAATATTTTTTCTCTGCTCTGCTGACATGAGTCCTGACACAAAATGACCTGTTCAAGGCAGCTAAATAGATTAATGGCAGTGACAGATGTCAAACTGAGCACCTAGATCCTCAGATTACTCTCTAATGTAGCAGGTTCAGGACATTTAAAATTTAAACCTTTCTGACACCTCTATTTCTGACATCAAGCACTGAATCTGTGCAGGACCTTGCACCTGTTTTCTGCACATGAAAAGCAGAAAGCCAGAGAAAGCTGTAACCTTGCTGAGTAATGCTGGCAGCTTTAAGAGCTCACAGCAAGCCTCTCTCTTTAACCTAATCTCAACATCTTATCTACCACCCCCTCTAACCACTACCTATGTCAGTTAGCTGTTCTAACTAACTCTGCATGGGAAGCAACAGCTTTTAGATAGATTATCTATTTTTAATTTTTTTGCTTTTCATTGATTATCTTTTCCTTGATCTGTTTCCTTGATCTTTCCTTGATTTGTTGCTTCAAATTCACAGCATATTTTTTTCCAAGATGCACTATTTATCATTTGTCCACAGATGTGTAACAGCACTAAAGAGCCCTCCATGACTTTGTGTCCAAGATATACTTTTACTCAGAAAATGCTTTCAAAGCAGTGTCAGCTCCAAGCTCTGAACACTGAAAGGCACTGCATTTTGTTTCCTCAATTCAGAAAGGATTTAAAGCAATTTCTTTACTGAAGTGCAGGCTTCTATAAATGGCAGCATTCATGAAGTGAGGCAGCACCCTCTTAAAAAGCAGAATCTAAAGACCTTATTAAACACACACCACTTGTGAAAAAAATGGAGCAATTCTATTTGATGTCCTCTTCTGCTTATGATGACTGGCATCTCAAAACATCATCTCATAGTCTGCTGCATGCTAATACCCTCAGTAACAACTTACATCTGGACATGCTTTCATTTGCTTTGTGTGACAATAAAACAAAAGGTGTACTGGTTACACAGTAAATTAAGTTGAACTACTTAAAAACATAGTATTTTGTCTGTGCCTCCAGAAAACAGTTACATATATAGCTGAATGTAAGTAATTGACAGCTTAATGGCTGCAAAGTTCTCAAGTACTATGCTTACATAGTAAGCTTACACTGCTTACACAGAATAGACTCAGATGGGGAAGAGCAAAACGTGTAGACGATGATGTAACCCAACGCAGAAAAGCGCAATCTTCCTTTTCAGACTCAGTGAACAGAGAGCCAAATCTAGCTGCTTAGACTGTGCTATGCGAATGCCCCCACATACCTTTAGGCCAAAAGCATAAATAACTTTCAGATATAAAGAGACTAGAATTGCTACAGTCTGAAACCTGGAACTCTGTCCATATTTCAAGAGCGTCTTCTTCCAATATATCAGAACTCTTATTTTTTGAAGGTTCAGCCCTGTCCAAAGCAGGATCTGTATTTTTTCTACCTTTGGGGACCAAAAGGAGAATTCTGTCCTGAGCAGTTACTTTCTCTCATGTTAGAAGGCTTCCTCTAGGAGGACTCACACACAGAGTGGTTAATTCAGTTACACACAATATATGCTCTTGCCTTGCTGCACACAAGCAAAGGCATTACACGAGAGCAGTCTGATGAATGCATATTGCCTAAGTACTGTGAAGTACTGAAGTAGGAGCAGTGTATTCCTGAGCACCTCTAAGTATTTGCTGCAATTCAGAAGCTGATTTCTACCCCTCCAAGTGTATCACTCTGGTCAATGTCCACAACTAGTGGACAATGCACAGCATGCAGGAAGATCTTCCATTGCTTTTAAATGTCGCAGTCAGTCTTGTGCCATCAGTTTTGTTTCATACTAATGAACCAAAGTAAGGCTTTTCATTTAGTTCTTCTTGGTTTTTCTGCACTCATATGCAGCTCACCACCAAGAGTGCATTTCTAAGAGGCCAATGAATAAAAGTCTGGTCCACAAAATCTTAACTTCTATAGTCCAAGTCTGTAATCAATGGAAAACTCAAATTTTCTCCTAAGAAAACACCCCACACCAATCAAAGGAAATGAAGCAATTTGATACAAAAAATTCCCATCACAATCTACCTGTGTAGAAGGCTAATGTTTAATTCATCCTTACAGCTCTGCCTCAGTCCTACCATTCATAACCCCTCTGGTAAGCATTTCAGTAAACTTCTATTCCTTCTGTCCAAGTGAAGAGAATGGATACTGAAAAGATTTTGAACAGTACTAATATATATGCCATGAGGTAACCTAAAAATGCAGTGCTTCTCATAGTCCTTTTCACTACTAGACTGCATTTACTCAAGATAGAAGCCCTGAACTGTTGTTTATATCTACCTGTTCCTCTCTAGTTTTCCTAGTTGTACTATTTATAGGCTTATTTCATAATTAAACTTGATAGTGTTTCTTGTCTGTTTAATGCAAATAATTTTCATATGATAACTATACAGTTCCATTAATGAGTCTGTAAAGGATATCTCAAATATGAAAGATTCCAAGGCTCTATTAAATTATAAGACTCTGGAGCTGGGAGGAAGAAAAGCTATCCTGGCACTAAAATCCCATCTCTCAGTAAACCAATATACTTAAGAAAAAGCAGCTTCTAACTCTCTATGACAACATTCTATTCCTTTCAATGATGCTGATTTTGGTATTCACAGAATAAAAGCAAGATTTACCACTATATACCAAAAACCTTCTCAGAGTTAAAATTTGCAAGCAGACAGGTCTGCAATCTGCATTACTCCTCTCTCAACACCTCACAAAATCTCAACAAGCATTCCAGAAACTACCTCCTTTTCATCAAGTAGCAAGTAAAGTCTGTGGTTTGGACCCACACGAGTCATGATACCCCCTGAAGCATCATCCAGCAACACTCAGGTTTGCAGGACTGCTTGAGGTAAGGACACAAAGATCTGCAGGACAGATCTGCAAAAAGTCTCCACTTGCTGGGAAACTGAACCCAGAATTCATTTCTCATAATCAAGTAAGAGAAGAGCCATTCTCAAGAAGTTTTTCCCCAGCTCTTCCATGTAAGAGAAGTCTCAGTTCCTCTGTGGTTTCCAGAAAACACCTCTAGAGGGTGATTTAAGATCCTCCTTCAAATTTACTGGGTGACACCCCCAGACCTCAGCTCCCTCTAAAGCACGTGGATAGATGGACCATTACGAAGACTTTTATTATTTTAAGGATGCAATTGAGATGCACCTTGGTATAAAGGAACATTTCATTGCCATTACCATTACGGTTTTAACTGGCTTTTTCTCCTAGGCCTGTCACTGATATTCCTGTCTGGGTCTTGCTGCTCCCAATGTGACATCGAATGTATTTGACTTCTGGCTGAAATCTGATGTTGAGTGCAATAGCTGCAAGCCATGTTCAATGCCAAGTGTTGTAAGCATCTGAAATAAGCTTCAGGAAATGATCACTGTACCACAGGCATGATAACAGGTATAATTCCTAACCCTGAGCACAACATTATCCTAAGTAATTCAGAGCTTCCCAGCCATCAGTGGTCTTTTTCAACCACTAAATGCATGTATACCTTGTCCCAGAAGAATTGCTGCCATTCCACTGCTTTCAGCCCCACCCCTCTTTCCTTTCTTCATCTTTCCATAAAAATAAGCTTACAGTTACGGTGATTTCACTGATATTTTGCATAATCTTTTTCCTTTAGTACTTAGATTAAAACCTACCTTGTCCTGAAGGATTTGCTGCCATCCTTCAATTTTCAGCCCTTGTTTTATTCAGCTGGAGTTCAACTCTTTTAACCCCCACAAATATCTGCAAAACAAGCATAATATAAGATAAATATACTCCTTTAAAAGAAGAGCTTGGAATTCAATCTGGCAAAATAAATATGGCAACTGTTAGAAAGCACAAACCGAACACAGCATGTGTGTTGCTTAAAATGTATTATACAATTTATATTGTTCTGACGGAACTTTTGGCTTGAAATATCAAGGGTTATGATAAATCTTTTTTTTTTCAGATTCTAGTGATTTCTATTAGTAGAAGTAGTAGTAATTTCTCGTAATTTCTATTTTAGTAAAAATAATATATGTAATTAGTCATACACTTATTTTCCCAACTGAACTTCTTCCTGATAAGGTATGTCAGACTACACTCAAGAATCACATCAAACCTTTGTAGTCCTTAAAAGCTGCAGCCTTGGAAGAACCCAGTTTAGGCTCTAACTCAAGAAAAACTGATTGTTTGAGGAAATGCAGTTTAAATCCCAGATACAAGGCCAGCCAAAGCTGGCTGCAGCTCTGGCAAAACAAAAAAGGAGGCCTGTTCCTCGGTCATACGTCACCTCGGACCACCATTAACATCTGTTTCCATCAAGGTGCCAGGCTGTAAAGTGCAGTGGCGAAGAGCCCTGGCTCAGCCAGGCGGGAGCCGAGAGATGGGAACGGTGAATCCTGCAGGAAACGTGAAACAGAAGTCAGTCATACTTCCACAGGAGACCAGGTCATTGCTACGCCCTGGACCTGTGGGTCCCTGAGCAGCAACACTGAGGTGATTTAATAACTGAATGACAGTATTAATTAAGCGCAGTGACAGCGGCCGGGACGGGTTTCTCCAAGAGCCATGGATGGCCTGACCCACTCCCGCCGCTGGCCGCCTCCCCCCACACAGGGGGAATGAGCTCTCCCGCTCGCCTTTTCCCTCCCGCCCACAATGGACGGATGGCCTCCCCGGCTCTCCCCGACCGGGCGGCGATGCTCCGCCTCAGCCTGGCCGGCCTGGCTCGGGCCCTGCAGTCCTGCCCGCCACCCACCTGCCGAGGGCGCGGACCCCCGGCTCCGTCTGCCCCGCTCGCCCTTCCCGCAGCGCGGCCACACCGCCTCCGCCCCCTGCTCGTGACGCTCGCACAGCGCGACGGCGCCCGCGCCTCCCCTCACACTGCCCGCGCCCTCCTCTCTTCCCGTGTCCTCCCCTCACACTGCCCGCGCCCTCCTCTCTTCCCGTGTCCTCCCCTCACACTGCCCGCGCCCTCCTCTCTTCCCGTG
>VZTT01074433.1:0-17930 GCA_013400855.1 Buphagus erythrorhynchus | reverse complement strand
TTTTTCTAACATAATCATGGTGAGTGTTTGAACCATGAGCAGGTTTGGCAGCCTGAGATCTAAGAGTCAATTTTGGCCGTTCAGTGTAGTTACATCTCAGTTGTGCCTAATGAAACTGGTAGCTGCCTAAAAGGTGGGCTGTGTCCAGGTGATCAGTGATTGCTGAATTAAAAACTGGGGGGATTTGTTTTTTATAATTAGTAGCTATTTTGTACAGCTTTCCTGATCTAGCTGATAGGCACAAAACCGTTATATGTCTGTAAGGGTAAAAGCATACAGGTTGGACACGTGAATGTGTATGCTTGCTTTGGTTTATAAGGGAGCTAAATTAAGAGTTCACAAGCCTCTTTCACTTTGGGGAAAAGTGCCTCTGAATCCCTGCAGAATGTTCTTTTAACGCAACATTTTGGTAACATGTAAGCTGTGTTTCCTGCTTATGCATAATTTTGATATTGCTTGGACTTAAAATTTTAGTACAAGACTATTTTCCAGTAATTATAGTGCATATTTTTCCAATATATTTTTGGTCTTTAGCTAATCTTCTCAGTGGAAAAGTCCTTGAGTAAAAGAAGGCTCTGGGAACCTGCTGAGGAGGAGGTCTCAGACAGAGCAGCACTTCAAATCTGTTCTGCTACAAAAAAGTATCCTTTATGAGCAAGGTTTATTGATTGAGCCTTCTACCCCAACCTCTTTCATCCAGTTACTGCTGAATAAATAAGAATTAGGGAAGAGGAGGCTGTATAAGTTTAGCTAGACATGTATAAGTTGAAATAATTAAGATTTCTGATTAGCCGTGTTAAGACTATTGACCCTCTTGTCCTCGCAAAATTTCCATCATTTCTTAGGAGGTCTGTCTGTGTGATGGCATCAAATCACACCTTTCCCAGTCAGCCTTGACTTGCATAAACTGGAAAACACCATCTAAATTAGTGTTTGGCATCTTGAATTGCTGTTACCAGTGGTGCTTGCATGTAATCCCACAGCAGGCTTATGGGATCAATACTAGAGCTGCTGCAGAATGTTGTGTCTCGGTTTGAAAGACAGGTGTCTGCTAGGGAAGGCAGGAGCCTCCCTTGGGATGGAGAATGTAAACCCCCTCCCTCCGAATTATTATAATTTTGAAATTAAAGGGCTCTCAGGCAAAGATATGAGGATAGGAATAACATTTCTTTACTAGTGTGTATAACAAGACAAAAACAACACCTCTGGAATTAATAACGAGCAGAACCAGGGAGTCCGTGACAGCCTTCTCGGCCGAGACGGGACAGGAGGGAGGAGAGGCTTTGCTTTGCAGAGCCCTGGGNGTGGATGAGGTGTATCAGAGGAACGAGCAGAAACCCCGGGGCGGTGGATGAGGTATATCAGAGGAACGAGCAGAAACCCCGGGGCGGTGGATGAGGTGTATCAGAAGCTCCGCAGCTGTAGCTGGAGCTGCGGGCAGTCCCAGCAGGGCAGGGAGTGCGGGGCTACAGCGAAGAGAAACCCAGAGCAGCGCCAGAGAAGCGGCGGGGACAGCGCAGCGGCAGCGCGGCTCTGAGCAGGGCAGGACAGGCAGGCTCAGCATTCCCGGGCGCCCGAGCAGATGGTGATAGTCCCCCTTTTAGTGGGGTGGGTGTTAATAAGGTCTCGATTCAGTGGCTGCTCTCACGAGCAGAGGCTCACCCCACAGAAGAAGCAGCTCCGGGCTGGGTTATGGTGAATTCCTTTCCCCAAGCAACAGCAGCTTCCCAGCGTGTCCTCTGAAGCTGCTGAGCGAGCTAGCAGCTGTCCCCTGCTCTCCTTTTACCTGGGCCCACCCAACCCTTTGTTTTCTCGAGTACCCATATGTACCAGCAGTCAGCGCTTCCCAGCAACTCGTGGGAAAAATTCTGTAGGTGAGAAGGAACAAAAAAAAAAGAAACCTAACCCACGACATGTTGGTAATGACATAATAGGAGGAGAGAAAGCAAGCATTTTTCTCTGAGAGGAGAGAGAGATGAGGACAAATTACAAATTGGTGCCTTGGTGCTTCTCCTGTCAATACATATTGATCTTAATTTGTTTGTAAGAGATGGCACAGCATCACTGTGGTAGTTGGAGATTACAGGCAAATGTTTTCCCACTTTTTTGTACTGATGAAAGGTGAGGACTTGCTCCAAAGCATAAATTAGCTCTACAAGGAAGTTTAGTAGAAGACAAAGTGAATTGTGAATTGTTTTTCGTTGTTCCCTTGCTTTTCACTGGATCTTTTTCTTTAAGTAGCCCAGAGTAGTTTGCCGAACCTACGATGTGCAGGACCCAAAGGTAAGCTTGTCCTGCTGTGTCCCATGCAGCTTTTAATGCGTGGCAAATAATGCTAAAACCCAAAAAAGCCTCAGTACAGTGCTCTGGATAGATTCTTTATGGCTTTTCTTTTCTGCTCTCAGAGTTCAGCTAAACCAGCAGACTGGAAATACCAGAGTGCTCTGACTGCTTCCTGGGTAGCTTTGGGCTGCACAGTAAATGTGAACATCCACATTCCACTTCTTGCTACTTCCCCCAACCACGACCTAGAGAGGAATACCAAGGTAACTCACTGCCTGCACCCATTCCTACACACCAGTAACCATATTCATTTCTCTGCTGGAAATTAAATAAGAGAGGAAGAGTTGAAGAGTGCAGGAGAAGAGTGGGACTAATCAGTGGAGAATGTTTAGCAGTTTTTCCTCTTTTAAATGTAACTCTTCTGCTGTGCTCAGTGAGAAGTTTCCTTTGTTCAAATTTCCATAATAATTGTCATGAGTATCCCAGGTAACCTCTCTAGTGCCTCACTTGGTGACAGGTTACACCCAATTCGTGCACGGCTATGGGGTGCTTTTGCTTTGAGCTGACTTTCAATGGGCTGCAACAGTCTCTACAATCCCCAAATCCCTGGGGTGGCGCTTCAGTATTTTGCAATGCTTGTTTTTTTATTTTGTTCTGAACGTGGTCTATTTAAAGTTTACCTTTGGAAAAACAGGTTTTTCAGAGACTTTAAAACTCTCTCGAAGTAACTATTAAAACAAATACTCCTATAAATTTCAGCATGGTACTGTCCAACCCTTCAGTGAAATTCTTTCCTCTTTCTTGTGATTTTTTTTTTTTTTTTTCTTTTCACTTACTTTAAAGAATGGGTTAAACCGATGGTCAAAACAGATCGAAGATAGTGTTTTTCTGATCAATGGCCAAGTTAAAGATGAGGATACAGAACTGCTGGAAGGGCAGGTGAGTGCCAAAAAAGGAGGAATTGAGCTCTAATAGATGTATGGTTGAACCTCTGTGTGACAAAGCATTGACTGAGACATCTCCTGTGCAGTATTTGTTGATCTGGTTGGCTGTTCCACGTCACCAATACACAGAACTGCTCCTGTTCTCAGCTCCATTCCTGCAGATTGCCTCTCCCTCCTCGGGCACTGTGAACGCAGTAATTACGTGTGAAGTGACTGAAATATTCCTATTACGGGGCAAGGAGTGAGATGTGAATGTGGGTGATGACATTTCAAAGACCTACATCTGTCACCTCGTTAGCTGATGCATTAATCTCTCCTTTTAGTTTTATAGTTCTATTGTGGTTGGTTTCTAAGTGCTATTTTTCTCTCTCAAAGGCTATAAACTAGGGAACACACTATGCCATAGTGAGGAGACTGCTTCAGGGACTTCTTTTTCCTGTTTCATGACATAAAGTATTTTTTTCCCCTCAGAAAAAGTTCAGAGGAAATACTCAGCCCAGCACTCAGTTTTCTGATGTCAAGGTTTTGACACAGCTGGTAAGTTTTTAGTGGTTTGCAAAGTATCAGCTTGCCTTTAAATTATAAAATAGAGCAAAAAATAAAATAACAAGGTTCTGAATTATTGTCTAGAAACCTTGCTGACTTATTCCTAAGACATTTTTCCCACCTGGATATTGAATGTGAAACTGATTGTCAACAGATCTGCATATTTTGTGCCTTCAGAAATTCTTGTGGTGTGATAACCACGTTGTCCATGAATTGCGTAGTATAGCTGAAAGACTGGAAAATGAGTTATGGAAAAGAAGTCCTGTGACTAATTCCTTTGGTAATAGGATACCTGTAAGTGCCTGTGTACATTGATTTCAAGTGACTTTGCATCTGAAGTTCACAGTCACCCCCACACTTCAATCCACAGCTTGTCCTGGCTAGCTTGGACATTCACTTGGATGCTTTTGTCAGAAGCTCAGCTGCCAGTTCTGGATTAAGGCACAGATCCTGTGAGCTGAATCATCATCTGGAACTGCTGGATCTATGTCAGGAGCTTCCTCCCTGCCAGAGTTGTGAAGAACTGTGAATTTGGTGCCCCAGCCTAGGTTCTGAAGTACAAATGTGCCCAGGCATTGTTTCATAGCCTTCTGTGTTTTTTTAGGTGGTTCCTGGATTCTCAAAGTTATGTTCAGTAAAACTAGAAGTGCTTCCAATGCCATTTTAAAGACCCCATGAGTATCTCAGCTTCTTTTCTTGTTACTGTCTATTGTATTGAGGTTAGTTGCTGCAGGGAGAGGAAAACTTTTTTTGGCAGAAGTGGTTTGTGGAGTTGGTGTGGAAGTTGTGCATCCCAGTATTTCCAGGTGTTGTCCTGGAGTGCTTCATGCTCACCCTTGTTGTGGTAATTAGGGAGAGCATTTCTAGGCAACCGTTTGATGCAGCTCTCAGTGTGACCACGTGTATAATTTGGTACTGACTGATGGGATGACTCCCAGCACACCCTGGGTTACACTGATTATGGCAAACATGAAAACTTCATTGTTCAAAAGAAGTCTGAAGATTTGTCAGTTGCAATACTGTTATTTGCCACAAACCTGGAAAGTTTTAAAATCTCAGACACAAGTGTTCGAAACACCTGGAGAGATAAACGCATTTTCCATAATAGAAAAGAGATTTCCAGTCTTACCTAACCAAATAAGTAACTAAAATAAAAATTGGTTACAGGTGATGGGGGAAAGAGGTTGTGTGTGAACTCCTGCTATTGGTTTGCTGGTTCTGGTTTTAGTGACTCTGCTGCAAGTGCCTGGGCCTGGGATAAAAGTGGATGTGTTTGTTCTTCAGTGCCAGGGCCCCAGCGCCAGGTCCACAGCGACGGTGCAAGTGTGCAGTGGCTCCATAAACCTCCGGGGAGCTGTGAAGTGCAGGGCCTACATCCATAGCAACAAGCCCAAGGTTAAAGAAGCCATTCAGGTACTGAGCAGGGTCTTAGTCCATCAGAAACAATCTTCTGAAATACATGGGACTTGGCATACTGGTTTTTCTTTGCCAGAATGGTCTAAACTGGGGTCAAAATATTGGGTGGTGGGATTATTTTAGAAACCATCCATGTGGGGTTAGTTAGTTTTTCTCTTCTAGAGGTTATGTGTGCTGTGGGTAAGGTTGGGCTCTGGGGAGTCTTTGCACAAATTGTCAAAGGGATTAGGCTCTGAAGAATTCTCTTTAAAAAAAGTTGAAGACTGTGTTATATTTATAGAGGTAAAATTCAGATTTACTTGCTCAGTAATTTTCCCTCACTGAGCCAATGCCTCGTGATTATTTTTGTTTGGTTTTACTGATAAATATCTAGAGATTGTCAGTTCTTATCCCAACAATCCTAAAACTTTCCTTAGCTTTTCATTTATGTTTTGTGGTTTTCCTTCTTGATACCAATTCTTTTGATGTTTGCTTCTCTTTATTAATAAACTTATTTATTAGTTTGAAAATTCACACTAGTTTTATTTTCTGGGAAAAAACTATTCTTTCATCATGGGTTTAATGTATGGGGCTTCTTTGGTTATTTTTTCCTGGTTAAAAGCTTTGCAAATAGCTTTGATATTCCTGATGATTTTACTGTGTCCTTGCAGGCTTTGAAAAGGGACATAATAAATACATTGAGTGATCGGTGTGAAATACTGTTTGAAGATCTGATTTTAAATGAAGGACCTCAGAAAAAAAGTAAGAAGTAAAAAAAAAAACAACCAACCAAACCAGCAAAAAGACCCCCACCAACTTATATTTGCAGTGAATTTTGGTGGTTGTAGAAAATTCTGTTATAGTGAAGTTCCAGTATGGTTAGAGCAGAATAAAAAGTAAAAGGTATAATATCTGCTTGTCAGCCTTGACTTTTTCTTAAATCTGGAAATTTTTTGGTTAAGTTTGTGTCCTTTGGCATCACAGCTTTTGCTCTATTTTTGAGTTCAGTTCCTGTGACTGCAAAATGCAATCCCAGCTTCTTCCTCACTCATTAGAAATTTTGTGATTTTTAAAAATTCTGTAGTTTAAACTCTTGTCTCTGAAGTTCCAACTGTACCTTGCACACTTTAAATTTTTATTTCTATTTTCATTTTTTAAATCCATGTATGGTGTTCCTATTAATATTGAAGTGTGCCAAAACTTGATAGAGACCAGATGTCTGAGCTCATGCCGGGACTCTTTAAACTCCTTTAAGTCAATGCAGTGGTGTCGTTGTCTTACTGTTTTGTTTAAACCAAAAAAAAGTTAATTGACAAATCAATGTGAGTATCTTGGGCAGAGAGAGCCTTTTCCATTGCACGTAGTTCTGAGTGCACTCTCTAGGTGGCACCCGAACTTTGTGGCTCTGAGTGTTACACCTCCGCAATCCTTTGCGCTGATGAAATCCTGCTCGTCGGGAGCTCTTACCTGCAGGATCTCCCAGAGCACTCCTGCAAGTCATTCCAAACAGGAGAAAAGCTCTACTTTGCGTTTATGGTCTGTTTTGGAGCTGCTGTGGGTATTTCTGGAGAGACTAATAATGTAAGGACATAAATCCATATCATTGCAGCCAGCTAAACCAGACATGTCTCAGAGCAGGGTTTCTACACAGAGACCTTGAGTTCTTCTTTTGCAATTACTTTATCTTATCCTCAGAGATTATGAAGGAATCTTATCATAACTGTCAAGGCTTTTATTGGGATCGTATTTCTCCCTCTTTCCTTTTAGATTTTGGGAGGGAATATCATGTCTTGCCTCAGAGACTGTTTGTCCCAGTTGCTGGATCCATTGTGATGCTCAGTGATTATAAGTTTGGTGATGAGGCTGCTGGAGAAATCCAGGAACGTTTTGTGGAGATGTTGGATCAGCCTGTGCAAGCTGAAGATATGCACATAGCTGAGGACATTAGCACAGGTAAATATCTGAGAACCAGGGCAGGCTGGGTCAGGGGCTAGGAAAATGCTGAGTAATAGCATAGATCAGTTTTATCCAGATATGGATGTGCCTAAAGTCAACTTCATATGAAACTAAGGATTTATAACAATCCATTACAGCTTAAATATATTGTAGAAATTGGTCTCGTTTCTTACAGTTTGTGTTTCTTGGAACAGACTGCTCTTTCTCCTCTCAAATATTTTGGTTTTTCAGTGCAGCTATGGCTGTAGCCCATGAGCTGCTGTAGAAACATGAAGAGATGGTTAACCAAGGTTTGCATGTGCCACTCTGCTCATGAATTAGAGGGGATCCTTTACTGACAAATAAACTCTTAAAAAACACTCTGTAAAGCTTTATTTTTTTTACATGAATATATATATTTACACTTTCACTAGTTCATCTTTTTAGTGCTAAGTAGTTTTGAGACAAGTTGGAATAAGTTGAGTGATTTAGTCAAATCTACTGGTTTTTCACTGCAGAATTAAAAACACTTTAAAAATTCTTCTAGCAAAACATTCATATAGTCTAATGTGTCTTTCAGGAAGTTTTCATGCTAAACCTGATGTTTTAAAAAATGCCAAATATCTTTCTTTATTCTGAGTGTTTTAATTTATGTACCAAATGTAGTACCCAAACCTGAAGATTTGTGGTTCACCCGGAATGAAAACAGAATTAAGAGCACTTTTCATTTTCTACTGAATGTCTTACAGGTTTATGGTCTGATTATGAGACTGCTATATTCCCTTTAATATTTTGCCATAATCTAGTTACTGGATTCCTCTTTCTGAATATGTCTGGTCTATATAATTCCCTGTTGGATTTCTTTCCCTTGCAGTGTTGATTTCAATGTAGAATTCAAATATGACATTGAAATTCACCTAAAACATTTCCTGTGGTCTTATGGAAGAGATTTTACTCCCCCTTTTTCCCCCCATCAACATGCATATGAGCTGCAGGCTCCAGTTCTATAATTTAAATAAATAAAAAATCCAACACTAAGTCTCACATAAGAACTATGAACACTTTTTGATGTTGGTGTTTAGGGACAGAAACTGGGCAATGTAACCATGACTTGCTGTGCAGGGTGAACTGAGAGTATTGATATTCTCCTTGACTTTCATGTTAACTTGGGGGGAGTTCTGAGTTTCCTAATTTCTAAGCTAACCATAAATTCTTGTCTTTCTAAATGAATCAGCTCCCCTCAGGCTTTAATTAGACCTGTTAGCTGTGAACTGACTCATCCTTTTGAGGAGTAAGAGGTGTACAGGAACCTCAAGGAAAACAGGAAAGCCAATAAAAATCTCCCTGGCATTATTAGAGTAACTTTAATACTCTTAAAACTAATTACTACTGAGCTTTAAGGAATCAGTGTAGCTTAGAAAAGCAAATGAGTATTGTTGTAGCAGTGGAGAGAGGTGTGGGAGGAGAGAGGTGATGATTCAGTTCAGCTTTATTGCTTATGTAAGACTGTGAGCTGCAGGTAGGAAGGAAACACCTTTCTACTCACAGCAGGGCATCCCAAAGATTAAAGCCAACAATAGGTGTGAAGTGATTGCCACAGAAGGAGCTTGGGTGTTCTTATAGTCTGCTGCTTGTAGAGTTAACTGGGGGGGGATTTCTATTCAATTTTTTTTTAAGAAAAGCAAATTAAAGTAGGTGTGTATTTTCTTTCAAAAAAAGCCCCAAACACACAAAAGAAGTGCATAGAAGAGGAGAGAAAAAAGCATGCAAGGGGGTTTTGGGAAAGCCTGGCCTTGTCCTGGTGACCACCATAAAGTTTGTCCATGGAATGGGCTCTGTTAATAGCAGTGATATCAATAATGCTGTCAGCACAGCACTGTTCATTCTGATAATTAATGTTGAGGCATCAGTCACTTGCAGTTAAAATCACAAGTTATTTATACACTTTTATCACACCAGGAAGGTAATTTTAGAAAGAGTCCTGTTAAATGCATACAAAGTGTTCTGCATTCTAAAAACAAACCCTTATTAATTTTGGGATTTGATTTTTATTGTTGCTTTGGTATGAAATGTCTAAGTATTGCTGTGAACATGTTTCTGTGTTGTAATGAGAGTTCGTGGTTTCTCTTGTGCAAAGTCTTTTCCAGTGCATTATTTTGACTTGGGAAGCATGTGTTGTTTCTCTAAGCTTAGCTCTAACTTTGTTAATAATAGTCAATATTCAGTAATTGGTTTGTAGGGAATTTTGTCATCAGCCTTTCTGTTTGAGTCACAGTTCTTGTGATCTGAGGCACCTAACCTCAAATTAACTGGAAATGCTCTTCATACTGAGTTTCTCGGGAAACTGATAAAAATAATTTTTGCTGATAAAAATAATTCTTTACAATTCAAGAACATGAGCAGGCTTTTGAAATAATTTGGGGGTTTGTTGCTCTTTATGCACTTTAGAAGAAGAGGATCTAATCAGTATAGGCAAAAGATTTATTTTTTAAGCAGCTTTTAGTCAAAACATGAATTTTTGAGGTCAGTTTTATGTGTTTACTAAACTTGGGCTCTCCTGCTGTCTCCTGCAGTTTTAGTCTCTTGACTCCTTGTGCAGTTCTCCAGTGGGGACACCACAGGGTCATGCTTTAAAATTGCTATGTGGAAAACAGAAAGTAAACCCTGAGCTATTTATAAATGAATGCCTTAAATAGCTCTAACACTGTAATTTCAAGGTATTTAGTGCTCTAATACAGGCCACTGAAAGCTCTGCATTTCTGATTGGCTTTACTATATCCCTGCTCCTCTTTGGTGCAGGGGGTAGGCTGTTAAATACCCTGAGTGGATAGACAGAAATAAGACTTCAGCAGTGGTAATCACTTCCCCATCTTGGTTAGGTGACTGAAGAATTAAGATTCATCTAATTAGTACTAGAAAATGCCTGCTATGAAAACTCTTTTGTGTGATTTTGCTGCTCCACATGCAAATCTTCCAGAATGTGACAGCATAGAAGGCTGTGGTAACTAAATAGCTCAAGGGTGGTTCTTTTTTCTTTTTCTCTTTGTCTTTTTTTTTTCCCTCTGAACAGGTGAGGAATGTACAGCTGCTGGCTGTGATGTGCAGCTTCCAAAGGTCCCCTCAGCACAGGGAGGGACAAAGAAACCTCAAGTTGGAGGGCACAGGCCATCCTACCTGCTCATCAAATATACGGCAGAAAGGAACCTGCTGGAGCTAGACTTCAGAGGTGGCCAAAAAAATGCAGTCAGATTATCCCAAAGTGGGATGTTTTATGGAATTTAAAACTCTGTGCTAGTTAAGAAACTTATTGCAAAACCTGTGTTAAAACAATTAATAACTCCTCTAGTCTAGCTGTAGACTTCTGCTCAAATTTTAGGCAGCTGAGGGAGTGTTTTTCCTGACACAAAGAAAATAATGATCTAGCCATGGCCTCATTGAGGACCAGTGGGATTCAGTGGGATATTTGATAATTTCTCTTCAAAAAACACACTTTGCATTGAAATATTGTTATCTTGATTTTATGTGTATGTGCTGCTTGCAGAGAGATCTCCAAGCAATGTCTGTATATCTATATATCTCATTGTCCTGTTGAGTTTCATATCAGACAGTTAGTGGTTTTTCTGCAGCAGTGCATCCTGTACCAGTGTGGTGGGTTTGGGGATAAAAAACCTAAAGACAGGTTTTAAAAGCCTAGTTTGGGTGTTTTTGTGTAACAGGTCTTGTGCAAGTTTGACTTAAGGAGATTTTGAAGACAATTATCCCCATGACTCAACAGAAACAACCTTTCTGATCACATCTAGATTATCCATTTCCACCATAACTAATGACAGAGAAAGTACTTCATGAATCATTTGCATATGAATCATACAAAGGATGTGCCTTATTACTCAAGCATGTAATTTATGTTTTATTGCTGATGGACAACCCCTCTGTGAAAACGGAGATCTGTTTTTATTCAGATCAGTGTCCCATGCCTTCTAAGCCCTGATACCTGGTACTGCTGGGGATTAGGGTTTTGTCTCCTGAACAGGCTGTTAGGCTTGTTTTATCTGGGCCTGCCTGTCTCATTCTTCCCAGACACTTCCAGCTCTCACTGACATGACAAACACTTTGTCTTACCCTTTGCTTGTACAGAAGGTGCCTGTGGTCGTAGATTCTGAATTGTAATCCAAATTTTTGGCAAGTCTTAGCAAACTCCTGGAAATGGGAATGCTGGAAATTGAAGGCCTTTGGCCCACCACCATCAAGCAGCCTTGTCACTCAGGGGTGTATGGTGTATTCCATGCTGGCTCTATGTGGCTCAGACAAGTTAGGCTGAAGGACTGGAGATTAATCCCCTTCTTTCTTTCCTGCCCTTCTAACAAGCTGGATATAGCCAAGGGATTAGGGAGATCTTTGCAAAGGAAATAGATACAGGTTTGAGTCCCATCTGCCTGGAAATAGACTCAAGCTCTCTCACATCCTGGCTGGGCAGACTAAGGATTTTGTAATTATTCCAAAGATGAATGAGTCCTCCATGCCTGCTGTGAAAGGATATTTTTAGGAGATCTTCAAAAAGAAACTTCTGTGGTTGGAAAAATGCATCTCTGTCTGTTGGGTAGGGAAGTGCTGCTGGGCTCATTCTCTCATGGCAGTGGGATTTGCATGTACCCTGAACTTGGGACAGATGGCTCTGAAGGGAGCCTTTGATCTTGGAAGGTGCTTAATGGTACGTTTTGATGGTTCTTTCTCGAGTTGTCAAATTCTCCCAGGCTACGCAAAGAGGGTTGGGAATGTTACTCTGGAAGCAGAGTTTGGAAAATGAGTTTTGGAAGAGGAACTCCTGAAATGTATTTTGTTTCTTTAGTTTTACCCTTCCATCCATACACCATAGTTGTTTAGCACTCTGCTGCTGCTGTTGTATGCTTCTATTGCAATAAACTGTTTTTTTCTGCCATATATACACTTTATAAAGTTGATGTGAAGTTCTTGTCCTTTTGCATTAATTCACTGTAAAACACAACTGTTAATTTTTCCCTTCTTCCCTTGATTTCCATGCAGTTGATATTTGCCCAGTGACTGACAGCCCAAGTGACACACAACAGGCACAGCTGACAAAAGCAAAGTTGCTGTTGAAGCTCCAACAAAATATGGGTATGTTCCTTCCCAGATTTTTGCTTTGGCAGTCCATAACCTGCAGTGGGCCCTTTCAGGATTATTAGCTCCCACAGCATCCTAATTCTCAGCTCAGGAATTCAGGGAATACCAGCCACAGAACTCTCCTTTCCATTGCAGCTTCTCCATGGTGCTGCCTCGTCCAGCTCTCAGAGATCTGTCTGCACTTAGTACAGCCCTCTTTGCTCTGAGTTTGTATCGAAATAGTTACACTTTAGTCAACAAAGCAGTTACTTCTGGTTTCTCTTAATTATTATGAATAGACTATAGTAACTGGAAGATTAAATAGGAGCAGTAAATATGTGTTTGCTTTGAATGTAAAAATCATCACTGAGGTGTTTTAGGGTTTTCTGTGTGTCTCCTCAGCTGCATCAGTAATGAGAATGCTGATAAAAGTAGTTTTTGGGGTAGCTCTTTTTGTTTCTCCTTGTGCTTCTTCCCCCTCACCCACCCTCCCCTCCCTGCCTGCTGCTGTCTGAGCTGCTGTTCCCTCACTGCCTGTTGCCTCTGGATTTAGGATTGGTTGTGCTGCCCTTCCCTCACTGCCTGTTCCCTCTGGATTTAGGATTGGTTGTGCTGCCCTTCCCTCACTGCCTGTTCCCTCTGGATTTAGGGCTGGTCATGGCAGCTGCTGTCGCAGTCCTGGCATCGATTTTCTCCTTCAACTACTTCAGTGACTGATCTCCAGTGATGAAACTCCAGCCACCACAACTCCTGGGAAGTGTTGGCCATTCACAAGGTGGACATAGCTGGGGTTAATATATTGGTAATTAAGAATTGTTGCCTAAATCTCACCAGGTAGACGTGCAATGTAAACTGTAATGGTAGGTTCAGTTACCTTGTTCCATCATACACTTCCTAGATCAAGTAGAATTATGCACTTAGAGAATCAAATAGAGGGTGAATCAGGTTTACAAGAAACTAACCCTGTCACTCTGTATAAATGAATGATGATGATATTTTCTGGGGAGGTTCCCTTAAACAAATATAGAACCTTCATGTTCTTCCTCCTGGCTCCTTTAATGCAAAATGCTACATCTGGTGTTTCTCAGGGTATTGATAAAACCTGCATAATGACCTGGTATGACAACTCCTGCTTTAAGGGTTCCTTTGCTAAGGGAAATCTTATTTTATTACAGTTAATTGGAGGAAAATTAGTTTTAGTGAAGCCAGCATTTCAACATATGCATTGTTTTAGATAATACTGGTTAACTAGCATAAAATGCATACAAATAGTTTCTGAAAGTTTTAAGACTAGACCAAGGCAGCCTGTAGATAGTTTGGTTCAAGACTGGAGAACTCAGAAATCAATGAAATGCATGGCATTGCTGAGCTGTGTATGCTGCTGCCTTTGACTCAGTGCCTCCTGATGAGGATTTCTCTGTCCAGCTCCAATATAATCATTGTTAGCTTGGAATTTTAACTATTTCAGCAACAGTTACACCTAGGCAGGCCTTGTGGGTTATCTTGTAGATACAGGCAGATTTTCAAAACTATTGCTAATCAGGATTTTTAGATTATAGACAGAGAGCTTTCAATTATGAGAGATTCTCCTGGGGATGTTGGCCAGTTACATGTTTACTTGACATGACCAATGTGGAAGGAGAGAATGAATTCTGGTAAGGCTAATAAAGATAATTTGTATATGAAATGTGATGCTTACTTGGACCTGAACTGCAACAGAAGACAATTAAAAGCATTTTAATACCAATGCAAATCTCTTTTTTTTTTGTTTGAAGGCAGTGGAACACAAAGAAAAAAATAAACTGTTTGATTCTGAAGCATAATCAAGTGTGTACTGGAATATCTTTATTAAAGGCAACTCTGAGAAAGGTGTCTTGACTACTGTTGCTTCACCTGTGTATTCTGTTTTTACATGTTTGGGGAAAAAAAGAGCTGCTTTTAGTATTTTAAGTGTATTTGGAAAGACAGTGTTGGTGCTCAGCATTGCTCAAGTGGGGCCTCCTGGAGGAAGGTGGTTAGTGTTGTAACGGAGCCACTGGGTTCAGCTGCTGTGGGCTTTTTAATTGCTTTTTACTCTGTGCCAGTGAGTGGAATCAATAGGCAGGAATCAGGAGGTAGGATGACATCCAGGGGAGGCTGAGGGTTATCGAGAAAATGGGAGTAATTTTGTAACATGCTTCAGAATATGGTTGGTTTAAAAATTGCTCTGCTACAATCTCTGTTAGAAGGAGGAACAGAGGTGTCATTAGTAGAAAGGTGCTGTCTTTTGGCTCGCTCTTTTTTTGAGAATAGGGTGTGCTTTTGGAGGTAAAATACAAAATTATTATTCTTTAGTTGCCTTTAACACAAAACTCAGCCACAGAAGTGAAGTACAGCATCTCTGACACCAGAAAAGAAAATTGTCCTGAAACACTCTTCCTATAGTTGTTCTTGTTTAGTACATGTGGTGTCAAAAATAGAGCTTGTTGGGATGTATTATTCCAGGGATCCTCTTGCAAAGACCTCTTCCTCTTTTTTCTTCCTGTCTGCAAGTTTATTCAGTGCTTAGTAAATGATCATTTCTTTGTGGTGATAGTCTAATTAATCCTTCTGTTTAGAACTAACTAGGTATCAGGGATCTAATTTTCCAATTTGGGCTTGGAAGAAGGCGAAGAAAGAAGTTGCTCTGGTGGAGATTTTAGGTATAATGTAGGAGGGAGTTGAAGTAGCATCTGTGCAATAAGAAATTAATTGACCCCGTCAAAGAAAAAATGAGTAATTTGACTTGTACCTACAGATTGAGCCTTCCAGTCATCCTGCCATGAGGAAATACAGTGGCTGTAGAAGAAAGCAGGTTCTCACTTGTCTAAGAATTACAGGACTAACCAAGAGGGGATTTCATTGTCCCATCCTTTCTTGTACCATTTTGTACCACTGATAGCGTAAGAGAATGAGGGCTTTAGGATAAATTAAAATTGTGTAAGGGAAAAGGAAAACAACCTTTAAAAATCTATTTCCTGACTACTGCGTAACTAGCTCAGGTTTCATTGTAGGTTTATCCTTTTCCTTCCTGTATAATCCTCCGAAGCTTTCAGTCTGAGAAAACTCCACTGTGACTGATATTGAGCTTTGTTAGCTCATGTCCATGATTGCAGAGATACATTTATTTTAATATATAAGAGTTCAGATGAATGGTTTGGACTTCCACATCTGAAAATCAGGTCCTTCTAAAATTTAGAATTCTTCTAGTTCTAAAACTTATGATATGAAATAGTTTTACAAAATCATTATTTTCTATGCCATGGGTTTTTAAAATGTAGTTTTAAAAGCCTCAGTGGTCTTGGTCACTGAGGTTTATAATTCCTCACATCTGAGGGCAGCTTTTGGTGTGATAAGTTGTGACAGTTTGTGATGGTTTGACCCCAGCTGCCAACTAAGGACCACACAGGGCTTGTTCACTTCTCTGGGGCAAGGGGCAGGAGGGTTGGAACAAAGATAAAACTCTTGAGTTGCAATAAGAGCAGTTTAATAATTGAAATAAAGTACAATATAATAGTAATAGTAATAATAATAATAATGAAAAGGGAGACAACAAAAAGAGTGAGGGGAGTACAAGCCATACAGATGAGTGATCACAGTGCAGTCCTTCACCACCCATCCACTGATGGCCAGCCCGTCCCCCAGCAGCCTTCAGCCCCTCCTGGCCAGCTGCCCCAGTTCACACACTGGCCATGCCATGCCATGGTGTGGAATATCCCTCTGCCCAGGGGGATCTGCTGTCCTGGCCATGCTCCATCCCAGCTTCTGGTGCAGCTCCTCGCTGGCAGAGCTGGGACACTGCAGAGTCCTTGACTTGGGGTAAGCTCTGCTCAGCAACATCTGAAGCATCAGTGTGTTACCAAAATGATTCTGTACTGAATCCAACACACAGCCCTGTCCAGGCTGCTGGGAGGAAAAATAACTGTCCCAGCTGACAGCAGGACACTGGCATCTACCAGAGGCTTTGCTCTCAGTCTGAGCAGCAGTGACACCAGTGATAATTTGTTCCCTCCTCTGCTCCATCAGAATTATTTGGGGACTCAGGGTCTCTGTGACTTTGAATCAAAAAGAAGAGTAACCACAGCCCAGGGTAGCAGGAAGGCTGTTCCCATGTGCTTATTGAAGCGTTTACTGTTTGCTACTCAAAAACCTTCATACAGTAATAAATGTTTGAGTCAAATCTTGCTTTTTGTTTTTAAGGTTGTGGTTTTTTCCTGTAGAAACTGCTAACTGCTGTGATCAGAATTTTATTTGCAACTTCATTAGTCACAAGCTTCTGTTGAGGCTTGGTGCCACATGTGTTTGCTCTTTGGTTTTTGTTTTTTAAATTACACATTGAAGAAAATCCTGCTTAAGCACATTTAATCTGTCTCTTAAATTGGAGTTTCATCTTACTTCTTAGAGTAGCTACAGGTGCAGCTTCTATGGTGTTATTGTTGGGGTTTTTTGCTTTCAGCCTTGTTTTCAAAAAAATGAAGCTTATGTGATGAGGCTGCTGATGTACAGCCTAATAGCTTTTAAACCAAGTTGGATAAAGAGGGAAAGTTCTCACAGAAGTTAATTTCCCACAACTTACATGGAGATTTTTTTGGTGTATAGAGGATAAAAAATTTTCATGTCTCTTCTTCAAAACACATCATTAAAATGCAAGAGAAATATTGTCCTGCTACTCAGGTAACTGGTTACTTTTGTGATGGACAAAAGAGAATTCAGTATTTTCTACCTAAACTCCTGTAAGATCATTGGATTTTCATGCTGTTTGGTGTATCTGCAAATGGTAGATCTGCAAATATTCTGAAGAAACAAATGAAATGTTAGGGTGAAAGTGACTACCTGAGTGGTCAACTTCATGCTTCAGTAAGGGGAGAGAGGACTGCTCTATGGGAAAAGCTTTATTCCCCCTGGAGTTCCATCAGAAAGACTTGGGGCAATCTCTCACTCAGCAATTTATAACATGGATATCATGACATTTTGGGAACATACTATTTGAATTCTTGGTGTAATAAAGTCATGAATTATTTTATAGATTAGAGAAGATTGTATGAGAGATAAGGAAATTCATTGGTACTGCTTAGTGTACGTGACATGAGGTTTCTGGACCTCTGTTAAAATAGTCATCCATGGCAAAACAATGTTAAAAGTAGCAATTCAGTAGCATTTTGATAGTTTCTAAAAAAGAACAAAGAAAAGACAAATAGTTTTTTAACATTTTGATAATTTCAAATATTATCAGATAATCTGTGCTGTTAAGATTTTTAGTAAGACACAGATACTTCCATCCCCAGTCAAATCCAGCCTTTAGCTTTGTCAGTGTGCAGAAGTCACTGAGATGCTTCTAAAGTTTTGTTGTTTTGTATCAGAGAGGAATGTTTATAGTGAGTTTACCCCATGTCTTCCTCTCAGTCAGATTGTTAAACTGTAGTTTTCAGCAGCTTCCCTTTAACAAAACTTAGAACTTTGAGTTCAGTAAATATCTAGTGAGTACTTACTAGTATTTCACATGGTTTTAAGGGTAAGGTTTTGTACTACCAATATATTTCACACTTCCAGTGGCAGGTTTTGAGAGCTAATAAGCTTTATTCAGAGTTATTACATAAGCATAACATACTTTTCCAGAAGCTCACAGGCATTTTAAATGCTGCTGCTCATGTGTGCTCAATGCCATGTCTTTGTCAGCTCTTTGGGTGAAAA
>VZTT01074428.1:14889-49763 GCA_013400855.1 Buphagus erythrorhynchus | reverse complement strand
AGTGTATCCCATCTCACATTATTAGCACAGGGTAAGTTAAGTTGTCTAGTTGGCCTATTTGAAAATCACAGGTCTTCTCACCTCCAGAGATTTACATTTTTTTCAGGCTGAGATTCTAGCTTTCTCTGTGCACACGTGTTCACACTACTCACCTCTGGTTCAGGCAGCAGTATATGATGGGGTTGTACATTGTTGAGCTCATGGCAAGGAGGAAGACTGCGAGATACACCTGCTGAATGTACTTCTGCTGGTAGATGTCCTCCTTGAAGCTCCCCAGGATGAAGTATATGTGATAGGGCAGCCAGCAGACAGCAAAAATGATCACCACCACCACCATCGTCTTCACAAACTAGGGAAACAAAACCAAGGGGTTATTCCTGGGCTCTGGGTGGTTGGGCTGGCTGGGACAGTGGGAGGTGCTGGTTTCACTTTGGGGCTGGTTTGCCCTCCTGAGGTGCAGTGTATTATGGAATGTAGACCTGGACTGCTGTGGCAAGGAAACCAGCCCTGGTGATGAAACTTGGGGAACAGAGAGGGAGTGCCCTGGTGATGGAACTGGAACAGGGAGGGAGTGCCCTGGTGATGGGAACAGGGCGGGGGTTAAAGCAAATGTTTCTGCGTGGACTCTGCAGAGGAGCTGCTTGTAGCTCCACCAGAGAGATGTGCAGGGAAACGAGACTGCTGCTGTTACACTGAGACTGCTCCACTCTGTCCAGGGCTTTATCCTGGGATGTGTGGATTCTCTGGGCATGAGGCCTTACTCTCCAAGGCCTGCTGCTGTGAGTCTTTCTGCCTTGAAGGCTGGCTGGTGCATGCAATCACCATTTTTTTCCAACTTGCAGGCTGATGCCCTTTACCCCAGACCCGAAATATTTTGTTAACCTTTCAAGCCCAATCCCACAAGATTTTGTATCAAACACAAGCTCCATTTTGGAACTGGAGCCAGCAGTTCTGGTATGCTGGGAGTAATTATGCTTAAATTTCACTTCTGACCTTTTTTTTGGCTTTAACTTGGTGCTCGTAGTGGACTCTGTTCAGGTGGTTGCCTGGAGCTGCGCTGCTCCACAGAGTAATTCCTATAATGCTGTATGCAACAAACATCACCATTAAAGGCACTAAATAAATCAACACAATCACGGCAATGTGATACCTGAAAGAGAAGAACAAGCAGTTTTTCACAGTCAGTATGGCTCTTGGAGAGCCCTTTCTGAAATTGTCTTTTGGATATGCATACTGGCTCCTATTAGCAAAACCACCAAAAAGAAATTTTGCCTGTAATTATTGTTACAGGGACTTCTGTGAACAGCAAAGCTTCTCATCTCTCTTGTGGTGTGATGAAGGGTCCTTGGGCTAGATTCCCTGCTCTTTTAAGACAGAGTAACATCATTTATCTTTAAGCAGAGGGTGTCAGTCCAGGGCCACCTGCACTGAACTATCCCACTGCAGCCAGGAGAGAGAGAGAGAGATGGTGGTAAAAGTACAAGCCCTTAAATCACAGATATGGGAAAGGAATAGTCCAAAAACTGTGGAGTAACTTGAATGCAGTAGTGGCAGCAGTGGGAAAAAAAGCCAAATCAGGGAATGCAAAAGGCATCTGGCTGCTAACGGGGTGCACAGCGATGCAGATAGTGAGGAAGGGATGTTGCCTGTATTTGTGTAGCTGGCTGTTTTTATTTGTGTGAGCACACACAGTTAATGTACCACCAACAGGCTACTCAGTTACTGCTCCAGCTGGAGGCACTGGCACTCCCTCAGCTGTATTTTAACCTCAGTCCTTTCTAGTTTTCCGTGTCACCCCACAAACTTCTGCTGGTTCCCTCATGCTGGGGGCTGATTAGTTTAAGCAACCACCTTTTATGGGAAGGGAACAAACTGCTCACTCCATTTCAGCAGCTGCCAAATTAACATAAACAGTGTGAAAAGTAGGATTAGGCAGGAGGGCTCTGGCACACGCTGCTGGCAGTGACCCCAAAAGGTTGGGTGGGTGCAAATGGTTTTTCTCAGCCTGACAAGGCTCTGGGGTTACTCCTCAATTAGTGCTTTGCAGAGCAGTGTTGAAATGGGTGTTGGTGTTTGTTCCTTGGGGTGGCTGCATAAAGAAAAATATTATATTTGTGAAATGTGGCGAGTTTGTCCCTGCCTGTCTTCCACTTTTTCCTACTGTGCTCAGAGCAGTTCTTCTTTTGAAGGTCTAATACTGTGTGTGGAATGCAGCAGAGCCTTTTAGGGTTCCCATCCTGGGAGGAGAAAGGGAGGAAGGGAGCCTGAGTTTGAGCACATGTAAAAAGAAACTTTTAGTCTTGTAGCTTTACTACTTTGCTGCAAAGTTAACCTGTCACCAGAAGAAAAATCCTCTGTGGTTAAGGTCCTTTACTCTAGTTAAACTTCCATATCCTTTATATCCAATATTTTTCAGGTGCTCGCAATCAGTAGTGTATTGTTTGGAGTTTTAAAAATTACTATTTTTAATTTTTTTTTTACTTCTTTCTGTTATAATTTTACCCATCTTTCCTACAGAAAAAGATTTTCCTTTGTTCTGAAGTCTAGAAATCTTGAAAGATGGGTTTACTCAACTGCAAAGGATTCAGAGGTCACACAATCAACACAAAAACCCAGTTCTCCAGTTCTCATTTTTTTTTTTGTTTGTTTTACTTTGGGTTTCTTAGTATTTCTTTTCCTTGTCATTTGGACTAGTATATGAATGGCTGCACATGGCTTTTTCTCCATGGTCTGTGTTGCAGGCATCAGTCCCAACAAATCCATCACTCAGCATGATTTCTGAGGAGCACTGTTACCAGAACCTGCGGATCTGAGGCTGTTCAGGGAGAGAGAGCTGCTGTGTCATGGTCAGGATCTGCTGCTCTTCAGCTGGAGATCCCAGAAAGGATCTGCCCTGCTATTTGCCACATTCAGGACCAGTCTTTCCAGCCCACAGGGATTTAGCCAGCACGCTGGGGAGCTCATTTGAATCCTCTCCATGCCATGGATGTGGGAGAAATAAATCTGACGCCTTCCATCTGAATGGAACAGTCATCAGTGAGTCATGTGTTAGTGGTGATCTATCCTCCTCCATCGACAGCAGCCTGGCACACTGCTCCCCAGCAGGTACCAAAGGGTACCAAAAAGGAGCCCCCAGGAGCAGCATGAGAGGTTTGAGCCTGATTTTACTCTTTGCCCAACTGGGAACAACTGGCAGCCACTGTCTGAATATGCTGCAGCTTGGCCAAAATTACACGAAGGCTGTGGAACTTGGCACAAATTAGTGTGAAAATCAGTTAGTTTGGTAATAGCTGAGTTGAGGAGGCATCCAGCTGTCTGCCAGAGATGAAGACTGAGCAGGGAAAATGTCCCACGTGCAAAAGCCCCCACAGCGGGGTTGGGTTTGAAAAATTGTTTGCACTTTGTTAATTGATTTGCTCCTTTTCCTCAGTTCTTCCATTGCTACTTTGCATAAATATGCTTTGCTTGATAAATTTCTCAAACGTGCACCACGTGCTTTGAAGGATGAGTAATCACAGCAGATCCCCTACATGCAGGGTAGGGCTTGTTCATCTGTTTGACCAATCTTGCTTTCAAGCAGGAGGAAATCGCTCTGAGGCTTAGGGACTTTTTTAGGGACTGCACATGTGTGCCCAGATAAATTTGCATATAAAACCTTAGGATGTTTGAAACAGGCTGCTCTTGGGTTTTATTTTCCTTTTATCCCCACAAAGAGCAGCGTAATTTTTAACTAATTACGTGGCTTCTCAGCATTAAAGATACCCAGTTTCCTCCTGCCTGAAGGAGGAAGAAAATCCAGAATCTTTGAAACCAGGATTTATTGATTGTTTAGAGATTGTTTAGGTTTCTCACGAATTCCCCAAGCCCTGTATGTAGGGTTTCTAGACATTATAATCAGTTTTCAAAGCAGGGGAGGATGGCAGGTTCAGGATCACCCTGAACCATGATCAAAAAGCTGGCAGCTTTTTCCACAGCTGGCTTAAGCTGAGTTCAGATGGGCTGCCCCAGCCCCACATCTCTCTCTCCCAGCACTCTCCATACCCAACAGTTTGGAGACTAAATTATTTTCCTGGCTAAGTTTTGCCTGAATGGGGAGTGGAATGGTGTCTCTTACGCCAGCTGGTGCCTGGATCCAGCATCATCAGGCCAGACCACGATGCACTTCGTGGCTCCGTTGTCCATCGTGATCTCGGCATAGAAGCACTGCGGGAAGGCGAGCCCGAATGCCACCAGCCAGATGATCCCAATGATGACCCTGGTGCTTCCAGCAGACAGCCTGGGCTTGAAGGGGTGGATTATGGCCACGTACCTGCAGGAAACAGCTAGTGATTTTACAGTGAAATTGGTGAAATCTGTACAACAAACGCAGCAAGTGTAAAAACTCACCAGGACAGCGTAGTGGGCTTTATTGATATAGATATTTTGACAGGTTCCAGGCTGTAAATAATAAGGAATTAAATCCTTTCTGAAGAGAATGATTGCAGGTCTTAGGGCAGGATATATTAAACCCACATGGATGGATGCTTGTGGTGTGAGGAGGAAGCAGTCCTTTTTGTCTTCAGCACACAGGCTTTGCAAATTTTCCCCTTATGGAATTTTTCATAGAATCCCAGGATGGTTTGGTTGGCAGGCACCTTAAAGAATACCTAATTCCACTCCCCAGCCATTGACAGGGACACTTTCCACTATCCCAGGCTGCTCCAAGCCCTGTCCAACCTGGCCTTGGACACTTCCAGGGATCCAGGGACAGCCACAGCTCCTCTGGGCACCCTGTTCCAGGGCCTCACCAACCTCACAGAGGAAGAATTTCTTCCCAATATCCCATCTAACCCTGCACTCCATCAGTGTGAAGCCATTCCCCCTTTTCCTGTCCCTCCAGGCCCTTGTAAAAGGTATTCTTTCTTTTTTTTTTTAATTTTAAGCTACTTTTGCAAGTGCCTTACCAAAAAAAAACCCAGCCAAGCTTTTTCCTCCTAATTATATCAATCCCTGATGCTTCATATTATCACAAGAGCAGGCTGGGGTCTTTACCCTGATTTTTCCCCACTGATTTTTAGCTGTGGAAGACTGCTGCTATCTGGCTCTGTCTGTGGCTACTCAAGCACTTGTGCTGGCAGTGGAGGGAAGGGCTGACCCTTCCATCCCACACCTGCTCACAGCCCTCACGTCTGACTCCTGGATTACTCACCAGCCCGGGGCACTCTCTGGTTTTAAGTTCCCTGTGTGGAAATGCACGGTGTTGTAACGAGTACATAATCAATTATGCATTTCTTGTCATGCCTCCTCTGTTCTTTGTCATGGTTGTTACAAAAGCAAAATAGAGTGGGAAATGCCCGTTGCCTCCTAGTTTTCATTGCAAAAATCTGACAAATTGTGCTGTCTCTTGGCCAGGCTGCTGGTAGGGAGCTCTGCCCAGCTGCTGCTGCAGGACAGGCAGCACAGTGAGCAATCCAGGGCTGCACAGCAGCAGGGCCTTATTTAGCTATAAAATTTTCATGCCACCTCGCTTTTCTTTAGCTTGCCACAGGCAGTGTTACACAGTGCTTGAGCAGGGCCAGGGAGGAATCCACTGGTGGATATTCTCCAGAGTATTTGCCCACAGAAGTGCCTGAAACCACAAACCCTCAGTGAATGGCAAGCCCTGGGAATAAATGGGAATAAATGATGCCAGCCCCTGTGCTGTCACTGCAGCCCGTGTTGCAGACATCAGAGGTGTTACAGGGCTGGGTGGAGGCTTTCCCACTCTGCCAGGGGTGCACCCCTAGGGCAAGCTGTGATTTTAGGGGAGCTCCTGCAAGCTGGGATATTTACTGAGATCTCCTGGTCCCTCTTGCTGTGTGGCAGCACAGCCTTTGCCCCTCGTGCCCTCTCTCAATGCCCCTGTGACATCCCAGGATGCTGGGACTACAGTTTTGGGGCCCTTCCTCTGGTCCTCATACATGTAGACGAAACAAGCTGAATTTTAGACCCTCCTGTGCACTTTGCAAACAGGTCACAGGAGACTTTGCTAACCAGAGTGTGAAACCCGAGCTGATCGATCAGGCTGCGTTTCTGCCTGGGGCACTGCACTGGAAACAGCTGCTCTGGTAATGGGGAAACTGAGAGATCCTAAACCCAAGGGTGAGCAATAGCACCAGGGACTTCTCCATGGCAGACAAAAATGACTTAGAGCTATCACTTCTCAGCCTCCTTCCTTAAAATAAACCACTTCAGAAGATGTTGTTTCTATTGAAGTTAAACATTGGAACTGGAGTGGAGTTCTCTCAACAATAAATGGAAGTGTCGAGTTTCCAGGAGTCTCTGTCAGGATCTATTTTAAGGCTAAGCAAAGAATAGCTAAATATGGTTTGCAGTGAAGTGCCAAGTTTTCTTTCTGATCTGTGCCATGTGACTAAAGAGATTTTGGCTATTATATAGGTGCTTTCAACAAGAATATGAAGACATGACAACAGGCTGAAAGGGCTTTTAAAAAATATTATTCGGCAGGCAACATGTGTAAAATAGGAAGGAGGGTAGAGACACTAAAGGGAAATAACCTCCTCTGCTTCTTGCACACAGCATTGCCTTTAAGAGAGGAAATTCCCACAAGCTTTTGGCTACTTTCTAGGAAGAAGCAAAACAGCTTCATGCTATTTAACAATGAGCTGTAAACACAGAGAGACTCCAGAAATTACAGCTTAAGTAAAAGTGACTTGTCAGTTGGAAGTGAATTTTATGAAAATACCAAATTGCCCCAGAAGTCAAACAGAATCACTGTAATTACTTCCATCCCTCTCAGAAGAAGTCATTCTGGTGAGCCAGGGCAGCAGACTCTGCCATTTCTAATTTAATTCCCATTATTTCTGGTGGCTTGCTGGACTCACGGCGGGATTAGGGCTGCTGACAATTTCAGCAGCCTGCAGCATATTCTCCTTTTTCCAGATATATCTGTCTGTTGGTTTAAAAAAAACCAACAAAGCCACAAAAGAGTTTTCAGGATGATTGGGAAACAATTTATGATCAATAATGTGGGAACAACGGAACACCAGCCACTTCCACTCGTTACAGATTTGGGTGTGGTTCAGACCAGGGATAAAAAACAGCAGATCATACCACAATTAGCATAAAAACCCCACAGCCTGGCACTCCTTCCACTTTGCTGATAAGAATTTCACCTGGCAGAGTGGGGGCCAACTGCACCAACTATTGCAATGATTTTTTTATGACTTACAGGGGATCTTTTCAGACCTCATCTCCTCCATTTGCCTCTTACCTCTCTGCAGCCACGGCTGTCATGGAGTAAATGCTCACAAACACCGCGGTGATGGGGAACCAGTTCTGAAACCTGCAGAACTCCTCACCAAAATACCAGACGTTGTGGCTGGCGTAGATGAAATTGAAGATGGTGTTGAAGGCGGACATCAGCAGGTCCGAGAGGGCCAAGTTAACGATGAAGTAATTGGTAGCGGTCCTCATTCTGCGGTGAGCCAGGATGATCCAGATGATGGTGGCGTTGCCAACGATGGATGTGACGACGATGAGGGAATAGGTGATGGCCCACAGGGCAATCCTCCATCCTGGCTGGCTGAACTGGGTCGCTGCTGTCCAGTTGCTGCTGTCCTCGAGAGAGCCAGCCTGCGAAACATTGCTCGCGTTGAAAATGGGAAACACGCCCATGGCTTTTCACTTCTTGTAAGTGTAAAAGAAAATCAGCTGGCGTCTGCTCATTTCCTCTCAGTAGGTGCTGGTGGTATGAATTTCCACGCATTTAACCAAGTGCTGTTAAAAAGACATCGGGATGAGCTGTCTCGTGTCCTCTCGCCCTGCTTTCCAAGTGATGCAATGCAGTTCCAGGAGGAGATGAGCGATGCCAAGGGCCTCCTCCTTCTTCCCTGGCATTTTAACCTGTGCCTGAAGAGCAAAAACTAAAGAACAACTCTCTTCTTCAAGTGTCTTCTTCCTCTAAAAAAGGAAGAAAAAAAAAAGGTAAAGGAGGGTGTTTTCCGGGCCAGTGGCAAGTGATGTCTTCCTTTAGATTACTTTTAGGGACAGGAAAACATAAATGGAAGCCAAAAACCACTTCAATCCAAGTAGAAATTCTTTGTCAGGGCAGCAGTTTCCTAAAGCACCAGGTGTCTGAATTCCCTGCAGTGGGACTGAGGACGTTTTCTCTTCTTTCCCCGTGTAACTATTAAGCCCGAGGCAAGAGTTGCACTGGGATAAAATCTCAACAGGTTTTAAGGGGACTTTGAAAGGAGGTGGAGTCTCTTGCAGGGGAAAACTAAACAACCAATTTGACATCAAATGAAATGTGGCAAAGTGGTACGTGAAGCTTCTCCCCTCTGCTCCACTCAGTTAATTTTGGATAACCTCTGCAATGGCCACGCTGCTCTATCAGGAATTTTACAGGCTTACATGCAAGTTACTTTGCCAGGTTTACCAGTCCTGCAATCCTCGTGTTTCCAGGACCCTGCCTGGCTTCCCATGAGCTCTCATAGCAAGAAAGGAACTATATTCGATGCAATTCAGCAAGATCCTTTCTTTTGGATGGCTGCATCCCCTTTCCCAGTGTGTGCTGTAGGAACTTGGTGACCTCATGCACGCAGAAATTTCGGGTTCTCGTAGGAAAGAGGAACCCCCAAATCTGCTCGGAGCACAGTGCTCTTGCTTGCTGTCAGCTTTAAAGCAGAGGGCATAAACGTGAGGCTGAGATTTCCAAGAGTACTTGGCACTGACTCATGCCTGCTCCACTGGGAGCTGAAGGTGTTTCAGGGATGAAAACCTGCCTTCAGGATCAGAAGTGCCTGCAGCTCTGGGATGGCAGGAGTTTCCCAGCTCTCGTAGCTGCTGGAGCTGCAGCTGGTGCCAGGCTCTCCTGTAGCAGGGCAGTGTTTATCAGTTCAGGATCCTGTGCACCAGCTCAGCCCAGAATCTTTCCTTGCTTCATTGATTTCTGGAGGCAGCCTTGAGTTAACCCATCCCCTGACCAACTCTTTCAAACAGGTTTTCTCTGTTACAATATTGCCCAAATGCTGCTTTTAAAGAAATCAATAGCTGTAGTCCTGCATGTGGTGTCTCCTTCTCTTCCCAATAGACTTCCCTGCAGGTAATCCCTCTCAATTCCTTACCCAGGAACTGAAAAGGTACATTTGTTCATATCCTCTAATGTGCATTGCAAAGCTTTTCCGGGGATAAACCTTTTCCAAGTCCTTCTTCAAAGTCTTGTGCTGACACCTCATTAAAGAGCTTAGGGACCTTCCACTTTCTGTACACAGTTCAGGAGGGCTGCTCATGACTTGCAATACGAGCTAATAGTGTTATGCAAATATTTTTTTAATATGCTGTCTCAAATCCCTGCAAATTTGAAGGAGAATAGGAGCAAAGACCTCCCCACATTTCTCTGGGAGTGCACTAAAGTGCTTTATCAGTTAAGGAAAGTAGAAGGGAAGCAAACGCTTGGAAAAAGGGCTGCACTTATCGACCCTTCACTGGTGAAGCTGTAACCTCCCTCGGCTGACTTTGAAGACGTTCAGGGTGCTCAGGTTTCTTAGGAACCTCCTTGAGAACCATCTGCCCCGGTCCCTGATCTGTTACTCAGGTGATAATCGAAGAGCAGCCACCCTTTGGTCAACATTTCCTCATACAAGCCGGAGGGATTTGCCTTCCTGTATCCACACCCACACCTTTATTCGTTTGCTGGTTGTGCATTGACAAGGTTATCATCCTGGAGCCTGGCCAGCGATTTAGTGTGTGCTATCAGCCTTTTGACTTGAAAACTGGAGCAATTTTTGACACAGGCTGGCTCCAGATTCCTCAGGGAAGTCACATTTGCCTGAGATAGTGAGTAAAACCTCCCTTGCCAGTGGTTTTGGAGTTTTACCAGAGAAAGGGACTACCTGGGAGCAGGGGGTTTGGGTTTGGCTGGTTTCACTGTTGTTTTTTATTATGGGCAGGATTGTCAAGGCCAAACGTTACCATGCTGAGTCACCAGTGCCAGGTCTGAGCAAAGGGTGAGAGATGCAAACAAAAGATGTGGGTCTGCAAGGTCAGGGAGGGTGGTTGAGGAGTGCTTTGTGTTTTGGAAACAGAATACAAGGTAAAATAGGCAGTAGAGGCTTTAATTGTATTGCAAGTTGGACTCTGCTTTTGGAGGAAGAACCTTTGTCCAGAGAGCAGCTCTGAGAGTGGGACATGAGGACCATGAGCATCCACCTCGGGTGGGGCAAAGTGCAGCTGGCCTGCAGCTTCATCAGCCAGACACGGGCTGGGGGGAAGCAGCAAAAATGCCTCTGGTAGCACTGAGAAGCTTTGGGTCTTTCTGACATGGTTTGGTGCAGGGCTAGCTTTCGTTTACTTCTTTCTGCAGAGCTCCTGAAGCCCTGGGGCAAATGCTCTGCAGTCCACGGCTTTTGGTGTCTTTAGCAATGAATGAGGAAATGTGGAAGTTACTGATCCTTAAAATGAACAGAAACACAGCTAGTTGTGCTGTTGGATGGTCCCAGGAGCAGATGCTGTAATGAACAATCTGCCAGGCTCTTTGTTCGAAAACTGCAGCCCTGTGCTGCACTGGGGTGAGGGGGAGAGAACACAATCACCATGGACCCTTAGGCAGCTCATAACATCTTAATTTAAACACCATTTGCTGCTAAACTGCACTTGTGTCCAGAAGTCTTGTCATTTGTATAGATAAAGTCTGGGATTCAGAAAAAGAAAGGGATTACTCAATTACTGTCACACTGTTTCATAACAGGAACCTGTTTTTATACACTGACTCAGTTCCGAGGGAAAACAACAGGAAAACAAACACTCCTTGCCTCGAAATTTTATGTGCAGGAATCAGCACAAAGGATGAGGTAAGGTATTAAAAAAGTCAAACTGGAACAATTAATTTAGTTAAATACTCAAACAAGGAAGATGCCTAAGTGACAAGAACATGCTTGGATGTGAATGACACCCATGAGACGTGAAGACCATGTGACAGACACTAATTCCCAGCAACTGTATGTGATGGGATTTCCAGCCTGCACGCCATTGCTGGGTGTCAGGGATGTTTGCAAATCTCTCTGAAAACTGAAGTTGTTGGTATTTTAGAGAATGAATGCTCTAGAACGCTGTATTGCTGTCAGAAACATTAGAGGTGAAGAGCTCTTCTGTTGCTGGGAGTGTCCTGGGCTGGATTGTTTTCCAGAATCAGAATGTAGTAGCACTGCAGGCAATAGCAATGGTACTTTTTATAACAGAACTATCCAGGGATATTTTTAGCCTTTAGAAATGGGATTTTGGTGACCTGTATGACCTAAAGAAATGACGTGTGGCTGAATGTGTACACAGTTCTCATACACAGCTCAGAGGTTTTCCAGTCTCTTTACTAGGTAATGTAAGGATAAATGCTGCCCCACTTCATCTCCTCTGACACCAGACACTGATTTTCAATGCCATCTGTCTCTGCTCCGGGCCAGGATGAAACAACCGACTCTGTGACAGTTGTCTGCCACTTTCAATGAGATTTTTTTTTTTTTCCCCGTGGGGAAAATAGCCCTTTGTGGGACAGGAGTGCAGCACCGCGGGCTTGAAAGGGCTTTTCTCATCTCGGAGGCATGAACGGCGTTTGCAGCTCATGATCGCTGTGTCAGAGCCAGCACTGCCACAGCAGCGGGACGCGGACGAGCGCCGGTGCGGGCACGAAGCGTGGCCAGCGATATGCAGTAAGCGACATGCCCGGTGGCTCTTGTCACCGGCAAGACGTGACCCTCCTTGCGTGTGCAACCGCGTGGGCGACATCAAGAGATGTAAACGCCCTGGCAGCGCTTCCTCCTGCTGGTGTAGGGAATCTGCTTTGCCATGTTTTTGGATGCTCGACCAAAAATCGCAGCGCTTCCCATGGCCGTGTTGGTTGTTTTTGTTGTTGTTGTTGTTGTCCCGGCTGTTTTAATGGCGAGGGCAGAGGTTTGGGGAATGCGCGTAGGGCTCCGGTTCCGGTTGGAGATGCCAGATGTATTTGTCCAGCCGCGGGGCTAACCCCGACCGAGCGGAAAAGACAAAAAAGAAAAAAGAGAAAAGAAGCGAGGAGCAGGGTAAAGGCGGAGGGGCGGCCGGAGCCGGGGCCGGAAGCGGCGGCGCCCCCGGGCCCGCCCGTCGGGGCGGCCGCTCCGGGCTGCGGGAAGGGGCGGAGGGCCCGGCAGGTGCCGAGGCGGGGAAGGAGGGACGGAGGGAGGGAAGGAGGGACGGAGGATGGCGGCGGGGGGCCCGGAGCGGGCGCGGTACTGCGGGCGGCTCTCCTACCTGTGNGAGCCGGGGCCGGAAGCGGCGGCGCCCCCGGGCCCGCCCGTCGGGGCGGCCGCTCCGGGCTGCGGGAAGGGGCGGAGGGCGCGGCAGGTGCCGAGGCGGGGAAGGAGGGACGGAGGGAGGGAAGGAGGGACGGAGGATGGCGGCAGGGGACCCGGAGCGGGCGCGGTACTGCGGGCGGCTCTCCTACCTGTGCCTGAAGCTGACCCTCATCACCTACTCCACCACGTTCTGGGTGAGCGGCGCTCGGGGCGCAGGGCTCCCGTTTCGGCCATTCAGTGGATGTTTCCGCGGCTGGCACGCCCCTGGCAGCCCGGGGAGTGACGAACTGGCTTTGTTGGATGGGGACTCGCAGGGGCTGGGAGTTTGGGCAGGTGGAAATCGCTCGTGTGCGGCTCTGCCCTGCAGGGGAGGGGGGCAAACAGAGCCTTTGCCCTCCCTGCAGCGTCGCTCCTGGGCGTGCTGGATGTGCCCTCTCCTGGGACTCGGCGCGGTGAGGCTGTACAGGGTTTACAGGTGTGCGGCACCTGCTGTCCTCATCCCGGTGTTTGGTAGAGCCGGAGAGTCCCGGTGATGGGTGCAGACCGTGGCCACTGACTTCTGACATGTTACAAATCCACACCGGGCACCCCCTGGGCTGGGAGGAGCCCTCGGGGCCCTTTGCGAGCGCTCCTTGTAAGCGCCGTGATTTTTAAAGGTGCTTTTTTCAGGCTCTGGGGTACCGGGAAAATGCTGGCTGCAGGTAGTGCTGATGTCAGAGGTGCTCAGGCAGGGCTTTTTCTACCTGGCTTTTTCACCTCTAGTTTGGCTGGTCTGTTTTTGTCTGACACGGTGTTTACCAGTTGAGAGCATAAGGCTTTTGCTTTGCAGCGTGGGAGAAGAGGCTTGGATCCACCAGGCTGGATAGCGAGTGTCAGATTCAGCCTATGATTTAATGAAATGCAAAGAGATCGGGTGTAATTCAGGCCTTTTGGGATTTCTTTTGTCCTCCTTAGCAGACAAACAAACCCTTGGGTTTAGGCTCCTGATGCTCCCTGTGTTCCTCCACGGCAATTCTGCGGCGGTGAGTTTCGGAGAAGGGAAATTCGAATTTGCTGTGTTATTTTTCAAACCCCCCCCTTTTTTTTTGCAGCATTGTCAGCGTTGCTGGTGGGATGTAAACATTCATCTGGTGGCAGAGAAAGAGCCCTTCTGAAAGCACCCTCGGAGGACAAAGCCTCTTTCAGGCAGCCCGAGGATTTTTATTTACTCTTTGTAGTTGCTCGCTGTGCGTTTTCAATGCTCTGCCCTCGTTTGTGAGCGAGAGCTTCCATTTGTTGGGAGGGATGGTTTGCTCTGGGAGGGGGGAGCAGGGGGGATGCCAGGGGGGAAGGAAGGACAGGGAGTGACAGGGAATTGTTTTGGGCAGGCTGGCTCTGGGCAGCATTCTGCGTGAGGCGTGTGGGCTCGGAATTTTCTTTTATTCCAGCTGAGCAAAGCAGATCTCATCAGCTGTAAATGTCAGTTGCCCAGTTCTCTTTTCAGCACTGGTATTCCTGCCCAGTTTTTTTATTTTATTTTATTTTATTTTATTATCAGTCCAAATGGAAGTAAAGCTTGGCAGTGGGAGTGTTGGCTTTCTTGAGTATTGGGGTGGTTTTTAATGTTCTGCTGCTGGCTGGGGCTTTGACCTGCTGCATGCTGAGTTCATTCCATTCCCTCCCTGCTGTTGCAGTTCCCCTGGTACTTTGTGAGTGGAGAAGTCCCAGATTTGAGTCTCCAGGAGCTAAATGCCAGCCTTATCCAGAGCAGAAAGGAAATTAAAGTGTTGGAGGGGATGTTTGCTGCAGGCCTTGAGGTATTCCCCTGTCCCCCACAGGATTTTTGTAAAAACTAGCTGTCTGCAACTTTTCCAGACACCTGCTTTGCTGGAGAATGGGGCTGTAATATAATTTTCTTGCCCAGCTCAAACAAAATCCAGCATTTTCAACAGAAGGTGCTGTTGTTGAGCTTTATTTGAGAAAAAGAACAGTAAATACAGGGTTAAAACTTCTGCTTATAAATAAATAAATAAACAAATGCTTCTCCTTTCTCTTGGGAAAGCAGCTTCTGTGTGTGCAAAAGCCCCAGAGAAATCCCCTGGTATTTGCTGGTGATGCTCATTTAGTGTGAGTCAGGGCAGTTGATTTTTCCTGAGCACACAGCTGGAATTGCCAGAGTGGGAGCTGTTGTGAAGGATGCAGGATGTAAACAGTCCCTGTGTCCACAGGGGTTGTGTTCCCCCCTCCCCAGGCACAGGAGGGGAGAGCATGGGTCAGAGAAGTGGGAATGGCTGCTGGGTTAGCACATCTGCTTGCCATAAGTAAATGCTGCTGTTGCTTGGCCATATGAAAGGTTTAAAAGGTTTTTATTAAATGCTTAAGAAAAGAGGAGATAACGGAAACATAATTCTTGGAGGGTGTGGGGTGAAGATATGTGTATATAAAGATGTGTGTATGTATTTATGTATCTTAAGCTCTTAAAATAGGAAGCATCTTGTATTTTACTTACAGGCACCTTTTAGTCAAAACCCCCTGAAATTTAGCCTTTTGATGAGAAAACTGTGGTTGAGAAAAGCACATTTCAGTAAAAACTTCTAGTCTTGAAACAACACTCCTCTGAAATTCTGATAATCCCTATCAAGCTTTAATACCTGTGGTTTGTGTCCAGTGTTACTTTATTTTTTTTTCTTTTTAAATAAGAGATCTACCAGGCAAGACTTATTGCTGTTAAAGGCACTTCAGTGTTTGCAGGAGAATCTGGTTTTGGGGTTACTCTCAATTTGGTCAAATTTTAAGTTGCTTTTTAAATAGCTTCAATATATTTCCTTTTTATGGGTGAAAATTCTTCTGAGAATTTTCTCTCTTTAAATGACAAAATGGCGACATCCCCTACATGTTGTCGTTTGGTGTCATTATTCATTTCCACAGAAAATCAAGAACTTCCAGTAAGTTGCTATTTATTTTAAGATATCCCATAATTAAAAAAGTATTTCAGCAGTTTGGCTCATGAACTCGTAACTCACACCATGTGTCCCTCTAGCCCTCTGTCTGGGATATACTGTGCCATATCCAAAATTAAGAAGTGAAATTAAAAATTAAGAAGTATAATTAAGAAGCATTGGTGTGCAGAGAGCAGACTCGTGTTTCCTGTGGAAATGTCAGCTCAGGAAAGGGGAGTGTTGTTTATCAGATTGCCAAAATGATTGATTTGTGCCTGGTCTCTTCCCTGACGATGTGTCTGGCTCTTGGAAAGTTTTTCCACTGCAATTTTTGTAATTAAGTATTGTGGGCTATTTTTAATTTTAATTAATTCAGCATAATTCAAAGTGATTTGCAGCACACTGTGGTTTTAATACCAAATGATTTTGACTTAACTAATTATTTTGACTGAAATGTCTTTACCTTGTTAAATGAAATATATCCCTTCCTATTTCACTTGTCAGGTTTATCTGGTAGCTGCTCAAGAAAGTGACAGAATTTCAAATTTGGTCTTATTTTTAATTTTTTTAATTTTTTTTTTAGTTTTTAATCTGGTGTCTTTCTCCTGATGGCAGGAGGAGTGGAGGCATAGGAAATATCTGACTGTATTTACTGAGCTTAAATACAGTAGGAGTTAATATGAGGGGACAGATAGGCTGTTTGCAGACCAGCTTAGAAACTGTGTTATGTTAGAGGCACATATATATTTCTATATATTTATATAGGGAAGGACAAACAGACATGCAAAGGAGTGTCATTAATGCTGTGGCAGTTGCTCATATATGTGGTATATGTGATCTCAGATGGGTAATAAATTACATTTCAGGCAATGATGTATATTTTGATTAGTTTAATTTCCAGAATGTTAAAACATGGTGGAACATATTTTTGAAATGAACAAGTTTCATTTTTTTTTTCAACTCAGCTTTTTTTTCGCTTTAGTATTTGAGAGGTTTTTTTTTAAATTTTTTGAATCCAAACTTCTGCTTTGAGTGTTTCATTGTTTATAATGGATCCTGAAGTGAGCAGTGCCAGGTTGTACTCACAGCCTGTCATCTCTGTGTTTACTGGGAGAAGGAATAACATCCATGCTCTGCTTCCCTTCCAGGTGATCGGAGCCCTGGTCCTCGCCGTTGGGATTTATGCAGAAATTGAAAGACAAAAGTACAAAACTCTAGAAAGTGCCTTTCTAGCCCCAGCAATTATTTTAATACTTTTGGGCATTGTAATGTTCCTGGTCTCCTTTGTGGGTGTGCTGGCTTCTCTGAGAGACAATTTATGCCTTCTGCAAGCAGTAAGTGTTGGAATTTTTATTCCTACTTTTTCTCCCCAGTGCCTCTGGAAAGGTGAATTTTAGGGAAATTCCTGTGGTTGCAGATGGAAGCTGCACATGTGACTGATTAAAACTAAAGAGTGCAAAGTTTGTTTTCACCTGCACAGAATCACACACACTTTGGGTTGGGGCCTTTTATGTCCCTAGTCAAACCCCCTTGCAATGAGCTGGGACACCTTCCACTAGACCAGGCTGCTCAAAACCTGACCCAACCTGGCCTTGTCGTGTCAGTTCAGTCTCACAAAATGCTAAAAATGTGGTTTGTTACAGAGGGCAAAGCCAGAAATAACCATGGGTTTTGAAATTGTACTGGAATTTTACCGAGAGCCTCTCCTTAGGCTCCTTTCCCACTGTGGTGTGTCAGGTGCTGGGAACATTTTCTATTCCCATTCTGGTAGCAAACCCAGCTGGGTATTCAACAAAGCAAGTCCCTGATGGCAGCTTCCCAGGCTGATCCCAGATTTAGCAGGAGAAAAGATAAATTCACCTGTCTGGTGAATTCCTGACACTGAGTGCACAGAAATTAAAGCAGCTTTCAGAGGAGAGCATTAGGGATTATTTTCAGGTGAGGGATCATAAAACTTCACTCCTGATGAAGTTCATTGTTACACAGCAGGCCTGAATTTGCTTAAGACCCATCTTTTATGCCTGAGGGGTTGGAAAAATATGTGAAGTGCTGGCATGCTGCAGCTCTCTCACAGTGCACTGGATTTCTTCATGTTTTTCACATTTTACACACGTGGTTGTGTGTGAGTGCATTTGTGAGCATGTGTATATGCACAGGCAAATAAATGTGGGAAACAACACACTGAAAGGTCCCAAGCCTGGAATTCTGCTTTGATTTACCAGTGGCAGTGTAGTAGAAGGTGGTTTTTGGATTATCTTAAGTTGTGCTGCTTTATCCACAAATTGAAAGGTAACAGGTAAATACTGGTTTTGCAGGAAGCATAAAAACATGAAGTGTGGTGTGGTTTGTGGCAGTCCATCAAAATGCTGCTCTGGGATGCTGTTGTGGAAAGAAGTATCTTGGCAGGATAATTACATGTAATGGTTTTGAGTCTGTTCAGAGCAGAAAAATAATGTGCTTGCCAGTTGGCCAAAACCCAGAATAATTTAAGTGAGGAAAAAAGGCTTTCTCATGGCATTGACAGTTTTATAAGAACAGACCCATAATTTTATGTTTTCCTTTAAAATGCCATGCTGAAAGCCAAGTCTATTGGCAATTGAATGCTAGACTTGAGGGAACTAATTGAAATAGTAATTGGAGTTCTGTCTAATGAGTCACTTGCACTTGTTTTCCTGCAGTTCATGTACATCCTTGGCATCTGCTTGCTGATTGAGCTGACAGGTGGAGTGGTGGCCCTGATCTTCAGGAACCAGGTGAGCTGCTTGCTTCAGGCTTTGGTGTGGTTCAGCTCTGCTGAATAACAATTGTTCAGGTTGTCACTTGAGCACTCACTGATGGAGCTCTGGAGACAGGTCCAGGCTTTTCAGGCCTCAGCCATGCTGAGGTTTGCCACCATTCTGGAGACCAATTCCAGGTTAACAAACTCGGAGAAAATCTGATCACTACAAATGTGCGGTGCAGGCAGAATGAGCTTGCAGCTCTTTGTGGATGACAAAATGCTTTCTTCTGTTTTGCCATCTGGGTCTGACTGCTAATTTGGGAAGTTTCCAGATGGATTTGCAGACTCTTGTTTTTTAGTGGCCAAAAATGTTTTGCCTCAGTTAAAGGACAGCCCTTACCTGCCCACATCCATAAGCAACATAACTAATTTATATAGGACACTCCATCATTGGCAAGCATGCTATAACTTAAACCCCTGATTTTTCTGCACAGAAAGCACCAGGTTATTTTTTTTTTTCAGTTAGAAAAGCTTTAAAACATAAATGTATTCACTATGGCAAGTACTAGATGTGTATGCTTCAATTTATAGCAGGACAGCTACACTTAGGACAAGTTTCATCCCTTCTTTTTCAAGGTTAGTGGAGAAGTTTGGGTTCTTATGGGGAGAACAAGAAAGTATTTATGGAAGTTTTGGGTAGTAGCCTCTATTTAAATCCTGTTTGTTTTGTGTGTCATGTGCATTTTTCCCATTTCTTCCTCTACTTCCTTTTCAAATCTTTAGAGTCTAAATGAGGTTCTTGACCAGTTAGGAGGGTCCTGTATCTCATCACTGATATAATCTCATCCTTTTTGTTCTGGTTGGTTTGTAAGTGTTGCATTTTGTAATACTGAGAAGATGAGTGGGTGTATTTCAGGTTTTCTGACCTGCAAGGCTTAATTTTGTTTAACAATCAGCAGCTGGATTGGAAGGAAAGTTGTTACATTCTGGCTGTGGTTAGTCCCTGGTTTTGCTGTGCTAAAATTTGTTTTTAACGAGTGTTTATGTTTTTTCTCAAAAAAAAAAGTAAAAGAAAAAGCCTTTTCTTTTGTGCTCATCAGTTGCACTTGTCACTTTAACCTAATCTTCTAGTTCTGTGCATATTGTGCAACCTATGAATCTTGTTTTCCTTTTCCTTTCTAGACAATCAAATTTCTGAATGATAACATTAGAAGAGGGATTGAGAATTACTATGATGATTTAGACTTCAAGAACATAATGGATTCTGTTCAAAAGCAGGTTTGTTGGTTTGTTTTGTTTTTTCTCTTTTTTTCCTTGGATTAACTCAGCGACAGCTTTGAGTTTTTCCAGTGATGTGACAATCAAGTTGTTGCTGATGAGGGGGATGACGTCTCGTGGGTCATCTCTTATGGTGTTGCTGCTGAGGTCAGGGCTCATCCAGCATTCCAGCTGGCATTTAAAACCCTCTTACATCACTGCAAAAAGAGAGGGCCAAAATGCAGCTTTTGCCTTGGCAGGTGCAATTCAAATGCTCAAGGTTAGATCCTACAAACCTGTAGGTTTCTGGTGGCCCCACAGCTGGATTCAGACAAATTTCAGCCTAAATTCAGCCTAAATTCCACCTGTGGCCTTGCACTCAACGTTTCTGCTGGCTGGTCCAAGAGATTGAGAAGCATCTTGTTGACAGGAGGCTTTGGATGAAGAGAAATGAGGTGGCATTTCAGCCTGGGCCAGCTGTGTGGCTGCTGGAGGGCATGCACAGAGCTCTTTAACAGGATGGTTGTTGGAAGGAAACGCCAGTGGAAGAGTGTCTACCTGCAATTAAAATTCAGGAAATGTGGTGAGCCCAGCTGGGCATTACTTAATGGCACGTGGGGTTGACTCACAGCCTTTTTTAATTTTAATAAGGCTGGTCTGTTGAAATGTTTATTGGGTTATTGAAGAGTTCTGCCATGCAGTTCTTTGTGGAAGAAGCAAGAAGTGTTCAGAAATGTGATGTCAGGCCCCATGTGCTGTCCATGACCATGCCAAGTAATGGTTATTAAAAAAAATTGACTTAGGGAGTGATACATATATTCTAGGACATCGTTATGGAGATGGCAGCCTGCTTTGAAAAACAAAGTTAGCATGGAAAGTCTGTCAAAAGCAGACCATCCTGAGGAAATTTTGTCATTAGGCTTCATAATGCTTTAAAGTTTCCATGCACTGCCCAAAATTATGGATACATACAGTGAGCTTACATGTTAGTGATTAAATGAACTCCTCCTTTTCCCTTCGTTTAAATTATAAAGTGAATATTTATATTAAGTCAGTGTAAACTTACAGTATTTGTTTGCCATCTTTCAGTTCTTCTAAATTACACCCACAATGTTTTGGTGAGATTAATTTATGCCCCGTAGCAACGTTTTTGTCTTTTAGATCCAGTTGGAAATGTAGTCATAATCCTTGAAACAACTGCAGAGGTGGATTACAGGTAGAGTCAGTGTGAAAACACTGCTTAATGATGTCCAGAGCTGGAGAGAGAATTTTTCAACTCAGAAAAGGTGGGAGGTGGAACTTGGCACTGAGTACTTTGCTCTGGCACCCTGGGTTTGTAGTTCAGTGAGTGACAGTGGAAAATTACCTATATCTTTAATTCTTTTAAGTTGTATTTATTATATACATTCATACATGACTTGCTGATAAAATGACAGAATTTTTTGATAGCTCAGGGCTTTTAAAATTGTTTTCTTCTTACTTTTTTTCTACTTGTTTAAAGAGTTTAAGGTACAAATATTTTTTTTCCCTTCACTTTTTGGAATCATAGAACCCTTTAGGTTGGAGAAGACCTTTAAGATCATTGAGTTTTGTGTCCTTATTTTTTTTTTTTTTTCTCTTTCCAGTTTAAGTGCTGTGGTGGGGAGGATTATAGAGATTGGTCCCAAAATGTGTACCACAACTGTGCAGCTCCAGGACCACTGGCTTGTGGGGTGCCTTACACTTGCTGCATCAGAAATAAGGTAAGTCCTGGCATCTCAGCATCACTTAAAAAGGTGCCTGACTTTAGGAAGTCTGGGATAAGAAGTGAAGGAAAATGGGTCCTTTCCTCCCCTAATGGATCTGTGGGTCTTGACATCTTGAAAGGGAGAAAAGAATGGATTAGATGTGTTGGCTATGGTCCATTTTACTGCCCCACTTCCCAGCCCCAGAAGGGATAGTGGGAGCTCCACTAATCTCATGGCTCACCTCAAACAGAGCTGCTTAAAATTCAGTTTTGCTGGTGTTTTCCCCAGGGTTTGCTGCTCCAGTTTTTCCAGGAAGCCTGGGACCTGGTGGCTTCCATGGGAGGGGGTCAGAGTGATGTGCTCCAGCTGCTGTGTGAGTTGAAAACCAAACAGAATGACCTTGTCATCTCCAGAATAATCCAAAAATGTGGGCAACTGGCCTCAGTTGGGTACAGGTCTGCCCCAACCTATCCTTGAAAACTAGGATAAAATCGAAAATCCTGGAAGGATTGGAGTCTGAACCAGTTTCTCAGTCTGTGATGAACTGGTACTAACTGGTGCTGGCAGCACGAGGAGCAGGCGTTGATTTTCATGCAAATGTGTTTTAATTAATTAATTCTGTAATTCACTGCTCTTCATTTAAAGGATGCATGTAATGCTGAATTTGATAATTAATTCCTCAACTGCTCCAGTAGAGGCAGTCCCTGCCTCACTGGGTTTTGGTCTCTAGTCTGAACATGAGACAGAGAGATTGGGTTTGTGTAAGAGCAGAGCTCATGATGGATATCCTGCTGCTGCCTGGTTTGGGCTGCCCCTTCAGCATCTGCCTTGAGCATGGCTGTTTAATTAAAANAAAAAAAAAAAAAAAAAAGGAAAATAGATGCAATGGTTGTGTCAGTAATCCTGCTAGGTGTTGCTGAGAAATGTGTATCATGGGAAGGTATTTATTGTGTGTGCTCACACGTTTTTGGTGGGTGGGAATGGCTCTGTTTAAATCTGTGATGGGCTTTGATTTATTCTCAGAAACCAAAGCTGAACAATTTGAGTCTTAGGTGTTTGAGAGAAAGAATCTGCAGCTGGATGGGGCAGAACAGCTCAGGGTTTTGCCTTCAGGAAAGGGAAAGCACTGAAATAAAAACTTCTCTGGGGGAGAACAAGGAGTATGTTCACTGAGAGCTGGGGAGGGGGAGATGAGGCTGCTTGCAGCCCATAAAGTGTTAAGCTCAGGGAAGTGAATTGAAAGGCAGGGAAAGCCCTGAATTGAAGTGGGGCTCACCCAGGTGCTGCAGTAGGTGAGGGCTGGTGGCTCTGCAGCAGGGAGATGCTGTGCACGCCTGCCTTGGGGAAAAAACAGCCAGGAGATGCATCAATCTCGTGTGTTTGACAAATACTTCCAAATACAGGCTGGTTTGTGTCCTGGAGAGCTACAGATATGGTTTGTGATTACTCATGGGCTTTGTAGTCATGGAAAACTCCCGCTAATGTTGGTGCCTGGATTCTGATCCTCTGTGAAAGCCTCCTGCTAACACGAGCCAGCTCCTACTGGGGGGGCTTTAAAGAAACCATCTTTAAGTCAAATTATTTATTAAAGACTTACACTAGTGCAGCAGATAGAAATTAGTCCCAAGTGCCTGTAATCCTCTGTTTCAAATGCATTTATCTCCTCTGCGTACATTTGCTTACACCACGCCATCCTGTTAGCAATTTCTGTGTTTAAAGTTAAGAGATGGCACTGTGGTCACATATTTTGGGAGTGGCCATGTGTCACTCTTCAGCAGTTTTGGGAACATGGAATCACTCACAGCCAGCAGAACATGCTGGTGCTTAACACTGATATTGACTTCCAAGTGTATTTATTACCTGTGATTGGCACATGGGTACCCCACACAGTTTTACAACAGCCCAGTGGAATAGTCCAAGCTTTTTCTTCTAGGAATGTGCAGAACCTTGTTTGTCACACAGTTATGTGTTAAAGGTGAGAGCCCAGCTCTTTGAGGGCTTAAAAACTTCTCATTTTCCTCCATGTCTTTGGCTTTGTTCACTGCTTCCTTTGATGCCGGTGGGTTTTTACATTGGATAATTTTTAAGTGTAGGATGATATTTTCAGGCTGGCTTTTCCAGGCTTTGAAGGTAGAACCTTGGAACCCACAGAAGGCATTACATGGCTACAGAAAATATGCTAGTAATCTGTGGTGAATGCAAGCACTCAGTCTCTTTTAAATATATGGGGTTTATGTTCATGTATATAATGGTATTGCATGAATATTGTAATGAATTTAGTCTTGTAAAAAGCATTCATAGCATTGGAAGTTATTTGAAACTGAAGATATTTCTGAGCTTGTATTTGTCATGGTCTTGGCACAAAGGCTGTGTTAACCCCTGGTTTTAGTAATAAGGTGTGTTAAGTTATTAAGGCTTTAAAAGGAAATCCAGCTGTTTATTCTGTGGAAACAGCTGTGTCACACAGCTCTGTCACAGCTCACATTGGTGTTGTTGGACAGAAATGGTTCAGATGTCTTGTGACACACTGACGATACGCATTCCTCTAAAATCACACAGAGCTCTCACTAAATCTGACACTGGGACTACTGGGACAAACTGGTGTTGGGCTGGGAAATAACCCTATCACTGCTTTTGTATGAGCTGGATGAACACAGAGTCACTGCTTTTGTATGAGCTGGGTGAACACAGAGTAAAAATAATATTTTTGTGATTTTAGTTTCCTGCTGCAGTTCATATTTGTTGTTTTCTTTTCAGACAGACATTATCAACACCATGTGTGGATACAAAACCATTGACCAAGAGGTAACGTTGCCAGTGCCCACCCTGTCATGGCAGAGGGTGCTGCTTCTCTGCTTTTTTTTTGGTCTATTATAAAAGTGTTTTCTGTGTGCTTTAATCTGCCAGGCAGTAAAATCAGCAATTAAAATGGTTCTTTTTTCCTGGAATAATTACCATATATGAGGAAAAACTAATCTTGTTTGATTTGTGTATCTTCCCTTCTTTGTATTTTCCACTATTCCTTGTTTGTTGACAACTTCCTCAAGCTAATTGCACGATTAATGCACAAAAAGCTGCGTTCAAAATTTGAAGCACTGACTTTGAGTTGGGGAAAGCTTGTAGTACTTAGAAGCCACAGTTTCTCACTGAGTAAAATTAGCCTTGATAAAGGCCAACTTAGCTGTTTCTAAGTATTTGATACCCCAGGAGTGGGTGTTTTATTTTAAAGCCTATGGTAGGTATTCCTGGAAGAGCAGTGGGACTTCCCTGGTTGTGTTGGATGCCTTCTCCTCCCTCCAGGAGTGGGATGGAGTCTCCTCCTTCAGCCTTCCCAGCCCCAGTGACTGCCAGCTCAAGGCAGTAATGGCAGAGTGATTAAGGAGGGAAATCGGTAATTGGATCTGCCCCGAGTTCCCCAGTCCTGGCTTTGGAGTGCTGGGATGAGGCAGGGCGGGGGCTGTTCTGAGAAAGCTCCTCTCCCCAGCTCAATTGGGGCACTTGGAGCACAATGCCAGCCTCGGTTGTTGGTTTTTGGGATTACCGGTTATCTCTAAATACAACTTGCCTTCATTTAGATTCATTGATTTGTGCCTTAATCACCTGAACGCTCCAGCCGGGCTCTGACAGAGAGCACTTCAGCATATGCTTAACTTTGCCCCATTCATCTGCTTAGGACCCTCTGCAGCCTCAAGTGCTTTCTATATTATGGGCCGGGGTCACAGAGCAGCACAGCTTGCAGGACTGAATCCGAAATCCTCTTGTTCCTCTCCTTTTTTAGGGTCTTTTTGCAAAGCACTTGGTCCACAATTTATATCTTTCCGCTGCTGCGTTTCCAACTTGGGAGCGGAGACGAAAGCTAAAGAGGGACTTCTCTGCTTTCCAAGTGGTCTTAAATGAGAATTCTTGCTGAAAAATAGCTGCAGCAAGCAGGTTTAAGACAATGAAATAACTTACTCAGGTGTAGAATAACTTTTAAAAAGCAGAGTAATTTGTTGGGGTGTAGTTTAACAGCAGATGGAAGAGTTAGTGATGAGGTCTGTGTTAAACTCGGTGGGTTTAAAGAGGTGGGGAGGCAAACCAGATCTGCCTCCCTGAGTTCTGAGCTGCCACACGTGTCCCACACCAGTGGAAGTGCCTGCTGAACCCTCACTGTGGTATTTTGCAGCGCCTGAGTGTTCAGGACGTTATCTACGTCCGAGGGTGCACGAACGCTGTGCTCATCTGGTTTTTGGACAACTACAGCATCATGGCTGGCGTGCTGCTTGGCATATTGCTGCCCCAGGTAAGAGAGTTCACCTGAGAGGGGGCACCTGATTTGTGGGTGTGTGAAATCTCATTTGGCTATAACCATAATTTTCTTTTGGAATTTAATTTAGCTGATAGCCGAGGTGGCATTCTGGTAATTCAGTAGCATCACTGCGATGCGTTGTGGGATTTGGTGAGGTCATCTGCTTTTGCTTGGGGTTGTTTTTTTTTTGAGCTGTTGACTGGGGCTCCTTTCCCTTGGCAGTTCCTGGGAGTGCTGCTGTCCTTGCTGTACATCACCAGGGTGGAGGACATCATCACAGAGCACAAGCTGAGCGAGAGCCTGTTTGGAGACCCGTGCCCCAGAGCTGCCCCCGAGCTGGCGGGGGCTGGCTGCTGCATGTGCTACCCGGGGTGACTGGGGAGCCCAAAGTGCAGCTGGAACCAGGCAAGCCCAGCAGCTTTTGGGCCCTGCTGGCTGCTCCAGACTGTGGGGTGGTGAAGCAGCCAGCAGCTGGCAGTGGGTGACACCCAGGGCACAGCAGAGGGGCCCCGTGTGGTGCTGCTGGAAGGGGGTCTGTGGATCATTGCATCTCCTTCAGAGTGATTGCTGAGTGATGGCACAGCCAGGAAAAAATGGAGAAGATTTCGACGTCGATTTCTAGGATTTCTTTGCATCTAGGGGTCTCTATACCTATTTATGTCTATGTTTGTCCCTTTCCAACTTTATTTTCTTACTCCTTCCAGAGGGATTTCTTACTGATCGACGTGGTGAATATTAAACATGTGTTTGATAAAGGGGTTTTGTGCTAATCATGATCAATTTACTGACAATAATGGATGTGATGCCAATCGCTTTCATTGCTCAGTCTTCTGTGCCTTTTAATAATGGGGCAAATGCCAGTGTCAAATCAGTCAGGTAATGCTTGATCGATTTTTTAATGCAGTTTATTACTGTCTAGTTTTTTGTACAGGATGTTTGAGTCTTGGATGTACTGTATTTTTCCCCTTTAGTAAATTAACTAAGTGATTGATGACTTTATATTTTTTTGGAGTTCTGTATGTCAAGATGTTTCTAAAATTTACTGTTGAAATAAAAATAATGAGTCGTTTTTCTTAAAAAAAAAAAAAAAAAGACAGCATATGGGTTTTGTTTAAAATGGTTTTTATTTTCTTGTGTAAGCTAAGCCTGTCCCTCAAACACTGAATCAAAAGGTAGAAGTAGCAGGAGCTGTGATTCTGGCTTGGGTGCCAGAATCTGAACATCCGTGCCTCCCTTGCTTCTCTTAGTCCATCCACCAAGAGCTCTGGGGTTTTTGTTGGTGTGCCTTTGTCCTGAGCATCTCTCTGCAGTCTCTCCAGCTCCAGCCAGACCTGCAGGCAAAATGCAAAACCTAATTATCATAATATTTCAATTAAACCAAAGCCAGGATGAGAATAAAGCGGGTTTATATCCTGAATGTAAATCTCTGCTGTTCTGAACACTCCACTAAGAGAAACAGGGCAACATCTGATTTTATTCTTTCCATGCTGCTCTTTTTTGTTGTTTTAAAAAAAAATTCTTCTCATGGACATTTTTTTCTGGTTTCTTCAAAACTCAGCGTTTGCTGCTTAACTCCCTGCCTTCACCAAGAATTTCTGAGCAAACTTCATGCATTTCCAGGAGCCAGGAAAGGACTCATCCAGTTTTTGGTGTTCCCGGTGGTTTCTAGGGAGAGAGATCCCAGTCCAGCACGGGCAGCACAGCACACTCTAGTGTTGGGCCCTGCACATGGCTACTGATTATTTAATTTTACCCAAATTTTCCTGGTCTCTGCCTTGAATAATGCGTTCTGGTAAGTTAAGAAGCGAGGTGTGTTTTAAGGGTGGGTTTGTGTACAAAGAGAGGAAGGAGGAGCAGCTTGGCAGGATGGAGCTGACTGCTGGGGAAGGATGGGAAAACTGAAGCTGAAGTTGGTTTGTAGCAGAGACTGGGCTGGGAAGGTGGGGATGACAAAGGCAGCTCTCCTTTGATGACAAAAGTAATTTTTTTTTTCTGATAGTGTTTTGTAAATGTGGGAGTGATGTGAAATATGAGGTAGCCCAGAAACCAGGAGGTGGCAGAAGCCGCTGTGGTTAAACTTCAGGTGGTTGAAATGAAATGAAATTAAATTAAATGGGGAGAATATTTCGGGATATAAGAGAGCAGTTATCCCTTCAGAAAAAAAATTGTGGGCTGTACTGAATTTTGAGCCATCCCCAGTGTCATTCACCCTGGTTTTTGGGTGGGAGTGATGTCAACCTGACACAAAGCAAACCCTGTGTGATTTTGTTTAATAAATGATGTATTCAAAAACTATTGACCCTTCCCATTCCCTAGGATCTGAGGAAATCAGCTCTTGGCTTCACAGGCCATGGTGACTGGAGGAAGGGATGATGCCTATTGGGAGGAGAGATGCAGCAATTCTCTGCTCAGCTCCCTTTTCCAGAGAGCTGATGAGAAAATTGTCTTCAGATGGGTGAAGAATGCTGATCTAATTTAATCCCTGTCCTCCTGGCAGGAGCAGCCACAGCTGTGGCCTGCTGCTCACAGATGCATCCTTAACCTGATTTAAGAAAATGCTCCTTGTCTGTTCCTTAAAAGACTGAGACAACTCCACAAATTCCCGGAGCTATGGATTAGTCTGTGTGTGTAATTTTAAAGGGCTCTGACGACTGAGAGCTGCCAGTGGTTCATGTTCCATGGGTTCCTGCTTTCCATCACCATTCAGAAGAAAAGATTTACTGTTGTTTTACATGATGCCACAGAGACACAGACTTGGCACAGCACTTGGGGGATGCACTTGGCAAGCTGGGTGCCTGGCTGCAGCATCAGTGCACAGTTTCTGCAGTGCACAGTATGTGCTGCTGCTCGGTAAAAATCTTTAATTAGTGCATATCCGGAGCAGAAATGCCGAGCAGGTCTCCCTCTGGTGGTATGGATACCGCAGAGCACTAATTAAATTTCTGCTCGCTGGGAATTAAACCTCTGTGTCCATACGGCACCAGGGTTTCTTCTTTCCCCCGCTCTGCTGCTTTGTACAGGCACAGCTTCCAAGGAAATCCCTTGATAGCACCGAACCTCTGCAGGGATCATCATCTGTTCATGAGGCACTGAGGATAACCAGGTAACCAGGATACAGCTGGTTACAACTTCACCTTCATTCCTCGGAGGTGGGATGAGCTAATTTCCCCTTGATGGGGAAAAACATCAGTGTTTGAGATGTCAAAATTATTTAGCTAAAAGTTGTTTTGTAGATCTGCATTCCTAAAGGTCTTTTCTTCATTAGGACTTTCCAGTGTTCACGGCTTTTCTGCACCAGCTGATCATTCAAAAGTTCTTGTGTGGGTTCAGGAATTGATTTTTTGGTAAGGAATACTGTGTTGAACTGCAGAGGGCAGATGATCCCACTTACCGGGATCCTGTGGGCTGTGCTGGGCCAGGGAGATCACCTCGGCCACAGGAACACCAGTGGCACAGAAACTGCTTTGGGTTTGCATCCTCATTTAATGTCTGTGCCTTCTGGGGGAGGAGGGAGAAAGGGCAGCATCTTCATCCGTGGTGGGAGAGCAGTGCTGCTGTTTGTCTTCTCAAAATCACATTCAGTGCATCATGCTGCTTAAAACTGACACGGCTCCATCTGTTTGTGCACTCAGGACTCCGGGCCAGGGGCTGAATCCAAACCCTAGCAGAACGAAAGTTCTGCTAGGGTTTGGATTCAGCCCCTGGCCCGGAGTTTGTCTCTGCAGCTCTAAGGGATAAAGTTTTGCCCTGCCTCGGCAAAAGCAGCTGCTAAATGCCCTTAGGAAAGTGGGATTTCCAGTGTGCTCCTTTGAAGGAGGTACTTTTATTTCTGTGGAAAGTTTTGTCCTTGATGAAGAGCTGCTGTCCTGGAAAGGAGAAGAGAGGAGCCGAGCTGCCTGGCATGTGCACACCAGGACAGAGCCACCCCATCCTTCTGGGCATTGGTTTTCTGATCCTTGTCTCATCACAGGGCTCAGCCCTGCCTGGAGGTTCCTTGTGGGTCAGCACCAGGGGTTCTGGGATGGGAGGTGCTGTTTGGGAAGCACAAGGAGCTCCTGGCACCAGGTGAGCATTGCTTTGCCTCAGTGTTGCCAGGATGCTCAGGGACTCTGCAGTGGGACCTGTTCAGGGCAGGAGCAAAGCAGAGCAGCAGCATCTCCTCCAGCTTCAGGCTGCACCTTCCTGGGTTAAAAGAAACCCTGAGGGGTTTGGAGGAAAACCTGCTGGCTGAAGGGCAATGAGCCCTCTGAGGTCCCTGGAGCTGCATGCAGGCCCTGGCAAAGCTGTGGAGCTGCTCTGGGATATCAGTTCTTGGAGAAGCCTGTGTGCAGGGCTTTGAAGTTTCTGGTTTTTTTTTTTTTCAAGCGTAACTGGGTTTTGCTGACTGGGACAGCTGCCTCTCCCCCTCTTTGTGTTGTGCTCTCTCTGGTCCCATGCAGCACACTCCAGTGCAAATTCACAGGGCCTTGTGCTGGTTGCTGGGAGAGGTAGAGCAGAGGTGCAAACCATGCCTGGAGCTTGGCTGGATGAGACAGGGAGCATGGTCCTCTGGAGAAATGGCCAAATCCATGGTGGAAGGGGAGAAGATGCAGGTAAGGAGCTTCTGTGTGAGTTCCAAAAGCCTTGTCCCTCCTGATCACAACAGAGCCTGCAGGAAGTGTCCCTCAAGCCAAGGCCATTGCTCAGGCAGAAGTGGTCCATCCTCTGATGATCTTCATCTTCCCATCAGTTGGTATTTCCTAAAACAGTGTTAGTTCTGCAGGAAAGGGAGGTGAAATAGCTAAGCCCACCCAAAGAGCTCCATCTCAGGGCTTAGCTCACTTCCCAGCCAGCTGTTAGTTTATATATTATAGCATTATATAAAATGCATTTGTGCAGCTGAAAGCACCTGGCTTACCTGAGGGAATAGGGTCTCTAAGGAATGCTCTCTGTCTTAGCCCAGTACCCGTGTGTGTCCTGGGGTCATCCCACAGCCCCATCCCAGGAGCAGGGACAGCACCAGCCTGGCTGGGATGTGCTGCTTGGGCCTCCCATGACTGTGGGAGTCCAGGAAAGCCAGAGGGAAAAGTTACCAACTCTGAGAGAAGAATTACAGGCCACAAGGGTTTAAGTAGAATAGTAATGGGTTTGTTATAGGGTGAGAAAAGTGGAATTTAGGGGATTTTAGGACTGGAGTTTAAGGGGCAAAATGGAGGGGTTTGGGCATGTCTTGTTCTTCTTGTTCTTCTTGTTCTTCTTCTTCTTCATGTCCTCCATGCTTTACTGTGATGGTGGCACTTTTCTATTGGGTTAGAGTAGGGACTCACTGTCCAACATAGGTGATAACTATTGGTATGGGATTGTAAACACAGCACACGTAATTTGTAGTATATAAGGTCAGTGCCAGCCCACAGGGGCACAGAACCTCGTGTCCCATCCTGCAGAGAGGAGCTCACGGGACAGAAAGAGCATGTTATAGATAAGAAGAAAATAAACAACCTTGAGAAGCACAAACTACGTCTCCTGACTCTTCCATCAAGGCTCAGGCGGGGAAGAAAGACCTTTTCCAGGTTGCAGAGTCATCTTAACCCCGAGATCTGACACATGACAAGCAGTGGAAGGAGAGGTTGTCTGCAGCACCCCTGCCACCCCTCATCCTGCTACCCCAACCCTGGCACCTTGGGAACGGGGCAGGATGTGGCCCTGCCACCCCCAGCCCGGTGACAGCAGCAGCCCCCCGCCCCAATTATTGCTGGGTGTCGCAAAAGACATTGAAAAGCAAGGAGGAGAGATGTGAAGAGGGTCATTTTAGTGGCTCTTTCTCTCTTCTTTTTTTTTTTCCCCCCCGAGAAGGAAGTTAGAAAAGCAGAGCCCTCAAAGCCGCATTGAAAGGGTGACAGAGACGGGATAATGCGTAAGACTGAGGGAAGGAATCTCAGAGCACTCGCCACGGTGTTTTAATGATCTGTTAACAATTGCCCCTTTCAGGGGAGAACATATGGTAGATGGTTTGCTTTTTTTTTTTTTTTAAAAAAAAAGGACAAAAAAAAGAAAAAAGAAATTACTTCAGAAACTTAAATGATGGTGGAAAACGGTGGGGATTACGGTGAAGAGCTGGGGGAGGGAGGTGTAGCCCCCGGACTGAGGGGATGTCAGATGATGAGAGGATGTCAGATGATGTATCCCTGAGCACGGGGGCTTTGCTGGAGCCAGAGACCCCAAAAAACGCTGGAATCTGGGACCTGCTGGGGGTAACTGGGGCTGCTTGCCTGACAGTGATGAGGGTGCTGATAAAACCCAGGAATCTGCTGAGACCCTTTAGGACGTGGGCTGGAGCATCCCCCCAGGTCGTGCTGAAGCCCAGCTGCATGGGCAGGGCTGGTCCTGCTCCCCTCCCTGCAGCTGGGGCAGATGGTGACAATGCTCTGCCTGCACGCAGGTGGCGAGTGCTTCGAGGTTTCCCTGCTGTTACCTGCCCTGAGATCATTGCCTTTCTCCCACTGCAACCTGTTGGCATGAGTTTAAATTGTGGCTCACCAAAATCGCACACACAGCCTGGTGGTGACTTGTCTCGCAGAGCTGGGCAGATAAACTACTGGATTACAACTGCAGTTTGTGTGAAATTACATTGATTTTTTTTTAATTGTTGCTAATACATGATTTTTTATTGAGATACAGGAGCCAGGCTGGGTGCTCAGCTTTACAGAGGTCCTGGCATGGGCTGGCAGCAGGGGCTGTGCTGCTTGTGGGCTCCCCCAGGTTCGTTGTACACCTGGACTTGGGGAAGCAGATGGTCCCATCTGGATATAAAATCCTATTCTACTCAGCACTGCGGTAGTGCAGGGCAGGAGAAGGCTCCAAATCAAAGGTTAGGAGTTTGGCAGATGGAGCCCAGCGCTGGATGAAGGGTTGGGAGAGGGGTGGTGGCTTGGGGTGTGTGCAGCTGGGGAGGAATGGCTGGGGAAAGCTGCCATGGGGCACCACGCCTGCCCCACAGGGACACCAGTGCAGGATGGACCAGGAGAGGGGAGTAAAGATGTGGGGAAGGGAGCAAGGGAATGGCAAAACAGAGCAGAGGAAGACATGATGCTTCCTGAGACTGAAAGAAGGGAGAAGATGGGAAGACACCGGGCTGGCACAGGACAGGGGTCATGCACCAGGAGCGTGGGTGTTGATTGGTGTGGGGGCTACAAGTACATTAAACCCTGTGGGCCAGTCATCACAGCACTGTAGGGTGCCAGATGTGGATGGCTCAGCTGAGAATGGCAACGGGAGGATCATGAACGGGTTACCAGGCCAGTGGGAAAATATCCACACCACAAGTTTGAGTCATCAAACATCAACATCCCTCCTGGCAGCGGGGTTTGGCTCGAGCAGTGACCCCTGCACCACCCTGGGCACATCTCTGTGGTGGCAGCGACCTGGCACCAAATTCAGTTGGCAAAGAAGGGGTTAAAGCCACCCCCATCTTGCCCTGTGTCATGTTGAGGGCTTCGATGAAGCTCTGTAGAGGGGTGAGAGGTGTGTGAGTCCATCAGGGCACCTCTGCCCTTTTTTCCAGATGGGACAGGGTATTTCCTTCCAAACTCCTGGTTTTCAGCAACTTTTTTTCTTCTCAAAAGCCAGCCCTGGTGGATTCTGATGTGTTCGAAGTCTGATCTCTAAATCCAGAGAGGAAAGCACATCTTTAATTATTTTTGGAAGCCATTAAGGACCGTCTGTCTGTTTGATGGGCAGCTGGAGAGTGAGGAGTTTCAGAGAGAAACTCCCCATATGACCAGTTTGCTGTGCTTCTAACCCCATCAGGCATCAAAGTGCCAGAAGTTATATTTTTATCCTGATAGGAGTGAAGGGCTAGTCAGGAAGGTGGCAGTCTGAGCTCAGCATATCCATGGTCTGTAATTATTCTCTGGTGGCCAAAGGAGATTTGATGCAAACGAATACTGAGGCCTCAAGTCTGTGTTGCCCAACTGGTGTGTGGTAAATTGACCACTGCCAGCTGGTGAAGCCTGAGTGCTGCTGCTGCTGGATTCTGCCAGAGTTCACCAGAAACTTGCTGAGAAATTTAAAGAACTTGGAAAACCTAAGTGAGGGAGATATGTAACCCATCCTGTGTGCCCAGGCTGGCAACAGGGCGGAGGAAAAACCCTTTCTTTTTCTGGCAGGTGAGACAGGCTGGGGCAGGGAGGCACTTACCATAAATAGGGAGGGGAGCAAGCCTGGCAGAGCTGGGAATGACAAGAGGGCACTGGCTCCCGGAGAAGTGAGGACCATCCTTCTCTGCCTGGGTAGATGCTTGGATAGTTGAATAAATACTTCAAGGTAACAGGTTTCACAGGACCCAGCTGTAGGCATCACAGACCAGTACCCAACTGACCCTTGTGTACTTGGCATTTGTTCCCTGCCTTTCTTCTCCATGGTATTTCTTTTTCTTTCCTCTCTCCTATCCAGAGATAATACAGGTGTTTTCTGTGCTAAAGACTGTTGCATTCTGATCCAGAACGTCTCAGAACCTCCGCTCTTGCAGCCTTACGAAGCCATCTCCTGTCTGGCTGTTTTGAGGGCACATAAGCATGGAGAGAGGTTTGTTGTAGAGTGGGATTGCACACTGAAAACTCTTGGGTTTTCTATCAGGGCTTCTCCTCTTCTGGTGAAGTCACAGCATCCCTTATCCCAGGGCTTGTTTCTCCTTGCACAGAATCTTATAGAATGATTTCTATGGAAGGAATATTAAAGATCATCTAGTTCCACTCCCTGCTGCCATGGGCAGGGATGTCACCCACTACCCCAGGTTGCTCCAAGCCCTGTCCAACTTGGACACTTCCAGCTTCTCTGGGCAACCTGTGCCAGGTCCTCACCTCCCTCAGGGTGAGGAATTCCTTCCCAATACGCAATATAACCCTGCCCTTTGTCAGTGTGAAGCCATTCCCTGTGTCCTGTCCCTCCATGTCCTTATCCCAGTTCCCTCTCCAGCCTTCTCGGAGCCCCTCCAGGCACTGGAAGGGGCTCTAAGGTTTCCCTTCTCCTGGCTGAACACCCCCAACTCTCTCAGGTTGTCTCATAGCAGAGGTTCTCCCAGCCCTTGGCGCATTTTCCTGGCCCCGAGGGACATTCTAATGCGTGGTAACAGGTGCTGAGGACCGGTCATATCGGCTCGCTCTGGAGCTTCCGCCCCTCTGCTGCCCATTAAACGGACAGACCGCGCTCTGTTGTGTCCGGGTCAGCGCTCAGGAGGTACCGACCCACTTCCCGAGGCGGCTCCTTCCGTCCCGGCGGGCATTCCTGACCCCTGCCCGTGGCCGACTCCCTCCCCGGGGCCGCGCCGCTGCGCCCGCCCGTGCGCTCCGTCGGGCGGCTCCGGGGGACGCGCTCCAGCCGCCTCCTGCCCCGCAGCTCGCCTTGCCTATCCANCTTTTTGCGCCCCTTCTTCTCCCACTCTTGTAGGAAAAGGAGGGAGCGGGGGGAGGAAGGGAGAAATATTGTCTGAATTCACAAAGGGGGGCATCTGGTGCACCTTGCGCCTGGCATCTGTGCTCCTTGTGTCCCGAGCAGCGCGCTCGCACCGGGGCGAGGGGCAGGAGGGGCCGGCGTGCATCTGTTGGGCGCCACAATAAAGTCACAAAAACAGCGGCGCGGGCCCGGCCCCGCCGCGCTGCCCTCTCAAAGGGGGACGCGGGGCTG
>VZTT01074428.1:0-11901 GCA_013400855.1 Buphagus erythrorhynchus | reverse complement strand
ACCGCCTCCCCCGGGCCCTGGGACTCGCCGTGCCCCGCGGCCCCTCCGCCCGCCGCCCTGCGCCGCGGCCCCGCCGCCTTCCCCGCCTTCCTCTGAGCCCGCTGCCCGGCCGATGTCCCCCCGCTTGTGGCCTTCAAGGAGCCGGCGGGGCGGAGCAGGGACTCCCCGCGCTGCGCGCCGGGGGGCGGCGGGACCCCCGGTCCCCCCCGCCCCGTCCCGCTCGGCTGGAAAGCGGGCGGACAAAAACAAATCACGGTTTTGTACTCGTTAACGGTAAATTATATTAATTTGTCGCTATCGGTATTTATTGATTATATTTCGTAACAAATATGTATTTTGTATATAAGAGTATTTTAGCAGCGGTGCTCAAGCTGTCTGTACCCGCCAGCTATATTTTGAGTTTTCTGAAGCAAAAAGAAGAGGAAAAATAAAGCGTGTCGCGGCCAGACCTCGTCGTGTGCGACGCCGTGTTTTTATCACCGAGGGGCTCTCCGGGAGTTCCAAAATCGCCGGGGAGGGCAGCGCCGGCGCCGCGGGGGCTTCCTCGGGGCGCCGTGTGCGGTGTGCCCGGTGCGGGGTCGCTCCCTTGCGGGGTCGCTCCCTTGCGGGGTCCCGCGCCCGCCGGCGTGTGCCCGTCGAGGCCCACGCTCGGGTTTAAAGCCGGCCTCTCTCTGCAGGTGCCTTTTCCCGCAGAGCTGCGGCCGGTCCCGTCCCGCCGTCCCCAGGTGAGGTATGCCCGGCTGCGGGGCTGCTTTAAGGACGTCCCCGCGGCGCTGGTGCCCGGGGCAGCGTCGCCTCAAGCCGACCCCATCCTCCCCGGGGTGAGTTTAGCCGGGGGCAGCATCCAGAACCCGAAGCTCTGAGCGGGGGCGGGGGGAGCGTCAGGCCAGCTAAAAGCGCAGGAGATGGGAAAGGCACTACATCTCCTGCCACGGTGAGAAGAGAACTCGCCTGAATTCCATAAGCCCTTCCCGGCCCTCTCCTGCCGGGACTCAATTTGTAGCTGGTAGATTTACGGCCAGGCCGCCTCCCCGCTCCGCGCTGCCCCGGCGGGGCGGCCGCCGCTGGACAAAGCGGCCCGTGAGGCCAAAAGCCCATTGTGATGCTAATTGTTCTCAGCAGAGCCCGTTTGCCCGCGGCAAAGAGACGCTATTGAGGCAATTTGTAGAACAAAAGAAATTTGGTTACTGGAAACAAAGCTGCACGCACAAACAACTCTGGCCCCCCCCCCGCAACAACCTCCCCTTCCCGCACCGCAGCGAAAGAAGCGAGAGCGGAACCTGACCGGGCACGGCAACCCGGGGTCCTCGCCTCGCCGCTTCGCCACCCCGCGCGTCCCCGACGGGGAGGCAAGCATGGGGAGCCCCTTCCTTCCCTCCCCTTCCCCTTCCTGCGCCACCGCAGGAGCCCTGGGGCGGGCTGGAGAGGGGCAGACCCAGCAGGATGGGGAGGGCTGGTGCCGGTGGGTGCGCGGAGCCGTGCGCGGCTCGGCCCCGGCCCCGGCCCCGGCCCGGAGCGCCCGGCTCACCCCCCACGGAGCCCCGTCCGCCTTTGTCCGGCAGGAGCAGGGACTCGGGCANCCGCCCCGGCGCTGCGGGCTCTGGCCATGGTGCTGAAGGCTGGCCGGGGGCACGCAGCGGTTCTCCCGAGCCCACACGGGGTAATGGGGAGCCCCTCCCGATGTGTCTCTGCCGGGAGTTGCTGGGGTGCTGTCCATTCAGGTGGAGGGAGAGGCTGGCGTGGCCCTGGTGCTGACAGGACACTCTACAAGTTGGAAAACACACGGGGCTTGGTGCATTTTGGAGAAGCAGTGACCTCTTACTCGTGCACTTGATCCAGCCTCGGTCAACAAACTGTCCCACGGAGAGGAGCCGCAGGTGTCCCACACACCTGGGAGAAGGGAGCAAGGGCACACGGTGCCAGTGTTGACAAGCAAGGTGAGCAGGTCTCGCTTTCTACTTGAGCTTTTTTTTGAGATCTGCACTTTCTGCTGTCTCCTGCGACCTGCGCATCTATGCAGAGCCCCCCTCCTTCGCCTATTCACTGCTTTGGGAAGAAACACCCACATTTCTGGAGGAACACAGGCCATGGGGCAAGGCTGAGGACTCGGAAAAGGCCGTGTGTGCCTATCCCTGTGTGTACTCTTATAGTCCTGAACGTGATCTATCTGTGTCGTAGATCAGATAGGCAGAATGAAAGACCTAATAGTATTCCTGCCCCTTCCCCCCCTTCCTGGCTGAATTGCGTATTGTTTTGCTACTCTAACAGTCTGCAAAGTGCTCCAAGGCCTCTGTGTGTGGCCACAGGCGAAACACCGTCATTATTTGGGTGATAAAATCATTTAATGTTTTCCCTGCTAGTGCAGCTCCAGTCCGGTATCTCCCTACAGGAGGTATCATATTGCCCTCTCTATCTGCATGTATGTGGGACTGAGGAGGATCACAACACATTCACTTATCCCCAAAAGCAGCGTTCTTGCAAAAAATGGCAAAAGAGAGCTCAGTGTGGGCATGGGCAAGAAAAGGAGCAAGAAGAGCACGACAGTCCAGTGAAGTGCAGGTACAACCGAAGTTCACAAAGATGTCTGTGCTGCTGTATTTTCATAAAAGGGTCACCATAGTGGGTTTTACTGCATTGCAGATTCTTTTTTTTTCTGGAGACTTAGGATGCTTCTGGTCTTCCAGCCGTGGGGCTGTAGGTTGGGGGTGGATGGGGAGGAGGGGGGCAGATTTACTACCTCTAGAGAACTAGTGACTTCTTTAGGGGCTTGAATGCGTTTTTTTTTTCCTTTGCCTCCACATTATTAGGTTAATCATTGCTTGAACCGGTTGCTATGGTTTTGGCAAACCCATGGAAACTTGATAATGAAGACTGAAAGACTCCTTTTCCATTTATCTTTTCTCTATGTTTAGTGCATGATGGTCTCATTTCTCTTGACGGGGCTGTCCCAGCGCCAGTGCCCGGCTTTTTATAAGCACGGCTGCTGTAATGGCCTCCGGACTTTTTGATGTGGGAGAAACAGGTGGCTGCTGGGACCGCGGCACAGGCTTGTGCCCTCACATACTCGCAGGCAACAGGATGAAAACCAACTTAACCCGGGTCCTGACACGGTGAAATCCCACGCCAGGTGAACTCAGCTTTTATTTTTGCAGTCAGGGGAGAATGCTGCGCTGCAATTTGGTGTTTTCATGCCTTCGATATTCAGTTTTATGTCTCCTTCTGTTTAGACAAGCCTAAACATCAGTTGGACTTGATGATTTTAAAGGTCTTTTCCAACCTTAACAATTCCACAGAGTTATGGTTTTTTGTATACGTGACATCATCATTTATTACAGAAATAAGGACATTTTACACCTGTCTCGCTCTGAATCTTCCCTCTCCTCTGTGGCTGCTGAGCTCTGGCTTTACAAGTATTCAGCAAACTCTGGCTGCGGAGTCTCCTACGACTGTCCCACCAATGCTCTGTTCTAGTCAAGGTTAAAATGGGGGATTGAGGGTAACAAACAGCTGAAAACAGAGGCTGTAAATTATTTGCGTGGTTCAGAGAGGCCAGGCTCATTGTCAGGGCCAGGGAAGGGGAAACACCCAGGTCCTTTCCTCAGCAACAGACTCATCCCCCTCCTCCTTTCTCCTGCTCGGCTCCCTCGTGTCTGGAGGCTGGCAAGAAAATGAAGGTGATTCCCATAATCCCAGGGCAATTCCTTTGACCTCAGGCCTGCGCTCCTTGCTCTAAATAAGGCTTTAAGTGAGTTGCTGCCTGCCCTCTCACATTGTCCGCCTCTGACACTGCAGTCAGGTTCCGAGGAGGAGGAGGAGGCTGCGAAGCGCTGCCTGTGCCCTCCACGGCACCGGGAGCCAGCGGGGGCTCCGGCAAAGCAGAGCAGAGCCTCTCACCTCGTCCACAGCGCACGGGGGCACGGCAGTGTCCCCCAGAAGTGGGGGACATGCCGGGCCATGGCAGGGATGCTCGGCTGCGGCTGCACTGCCCGCACGTTTCGGTGTAGCCGTGCTTGCCGGCAGAGAAAAGGCGAAGAATCGGGATTCTTTCACATGATCAGCCTTCAAAAGTCTGCCTTTCCCCCCCTCCTCCCAGCTATAATGACAATCCAAAGAGTTCCTGATNAGGCAGATGTTGAGAACTTTTTAAAAACGCCGCCGCCCCCTTTTAAAAAAAAAAAAAAAAAAAAAAAAAAAAAAAAAAAAAAAAGAGCAATGGCTGAAAGGAGAGCCCAAGTTTGTGTAAGGAAGGGGGAAACTCCATCCTGTCTGCACAGCACAGGCGGGGAGCGCAGGAGGGGGTGTGGTACTGAGTGCCAGTACCCCTAAGCCACCTCAAGCCTTGCCTGGGCTTCCAAACTTACCTCTGTGGCACCAAACTTATCTCTGAGCAGGTGCCGTGTGCTTGTGAATCCAAGTCCGTGGCTGGCTAGTTGGACTCTTCTCAGCTTAGACTAGAGATGCTCTTCCTTCCCGTCAGAGGAGGTGTGTGATAACACCCCCAGCACCCTTCTCCATTCCTGGACACGCAGTGTCCTTTGGTGGGTTTTATTTTTTTGGGCAAAAGCTCAGTGTCGCCTTTGCTTGGGTCACTCTGCCTCCCTAGTTATTCTCTTACCTGGAATATCCCTAGAAAACCCGTGTTGGAACAAGCAGGGAGTTTTCCCACTAGGAGCTTTCTGCCCCTCTAAGCTCCATTCACCCCCACAGCCGTGTTTGCTGGGCCATGGGTGAGAGCAGAACGCTGGGGATGAGACATTTGGAATCACCTCAGCCGCCCCATCATCGCTGGGGATTCTGCCCGGTCAAAGCTTCTCTCCCTTCTGTGTGAGGGACAAGCAGAAGTTTCGTGCTTAATGGTCCCCACTGGTATTTCTGGCTGCATTTAACCCTTGAAGCCAGGGGTTGTGCAGCTGCAGCCATGAAGAATCGCTGCCTTTTGTTTTCGTTTCAGCCAGAGCTGTGAGGCTTTACCTCATTTTCCTGGGGCCTCAGATGTGATTTTGCCTGGACTTTGTGCAGCTCTGCCTGGAGCTGGCCACGGCGTGGGGAATCACATCTCCTCCTTCAGCCTAAAGGCTGAAATGTGGGCTGCTCACCCAGCTTGTTATTCCAGCTCAAAACGGTGGGGAAATTATCTCTCCCCTCCTTCCCACCCGGTGTTCACAAGTGGAGCCCATTCCCTCTGTTCCTCAAGGCACCCCATCCTCAGCCTACAGCACATAAATTTCAGTGGAAAAAGCTGCCACCAATATGCCCTGGTATAAAGGGTGGTCTCCTCTCCAGGGCAGGGGCTGAAGGGGAAAAGAGAAACCCTCTCCCTGTCATCTCCTAGGTACCAATCCATCATCCCCAGTGCCAGGCACCGGGGCCCAAGCCCAAGCAGGTTGTTTCAGGCACCGAGACCTCACGGCTGTGGGACAGGGGGAAGATTAATGGGGCAGGTGCTGGTGCCCAGAGCTGGCTCTTGCCCTGATAAGGTGGGAGCTGAGATAGCGCTGGGTCAATACTCAGCGGTGGCCACCTGGAGCTGTGGCTGGAGCCACCTGAGGGGCTCCAGGGAGGAGAGGGCACGGGGGGTCTGTCCCCCTGCACAGCCCAGCTGTGTCCTGGGGCAGATGCAGCTGCTGTACCTCAGCACAGCTCCTTGTGCCGTGCTGGTGGAGAGCCCCCAGCTCCTGCTGGACCCCCGGGCCTCCCCCAGCCATCTGTTCCCCCTGCCCTGCTCCCACCCAGCGCCTTTCTCTACACAGCCCGGCTCCTGGGGCAAAGCCAAGGTTTCAGCCTCCCCCACCGTTAATAATTCCCGAGGGATTGCAGCGTTCCCATTTATCACCCTTCCTCCAAGCCCCAGCTGTTATTTATGTGCGTGCCCCCCTCGCCTTTCCCAGTGCTCTGCTATGCCTTCGCTGCATCTCGTGATGCCCCCATGTCCCCACATTTTGGCTGGGGTTTTTTTTTTTTTGCATGTGTGCAGGTCCCACCATCAATCCTCCCCACTTGAGGCACAAGAGCTCGCAGATAAATGGTGCTGCTGGCTGCGTGCATTCAAACCGTGAAAAGGCACCTGTTGCTGGAAAAACTGCAACCCAGGTTATCCAAAACCTTCTGTGGTTTGAAAAAGCTTCTGTGGTAATAAACTCTGATGTGGTTCATCCTCACCTTCTCCTGGAACTTGGTTTTGTTGATAATTTATTTGGTGGTGGGTGAGTGGCATGGGAGGAGTCTGCCAAATTTTATTAATATTTTCACTGAGGAGCAGCACACTTGTGGCTGCAGGTTACTTACCTCTGCCCTTGGAATCTGTAGCTGGGAGATGTCCCTGCCTTGCCCAGCTCACTTTATCTCAGTGACCTGGGAGACTGACAGATGGGACCCTGGCGGTGCAAATAGCAACGCTATAAATCCATTTTTTGGAGTGCACTTGCCATCCTGCGGTACAGCCTCTGCACTTTCACAAGAGGAATCTTTTGGAGCGTTTTCTTGTTTTCCCATGGTCTGTCCCTGCTCGCTTGTGGGATGCTGCGCTGTCCCGGCTGCCCCACGCCGGGCTGCACGGCCGATTAGGGACCTTCTTTGTCACCTAATTGGATTTTTCTCCCCTTGTTAGCCCGCAATGAAAATGTCACGGGCCGCAGGGAGGTGCCCATTCATCTCCGATTAAATTCGGTCGCCTCTCGGGCGAGCCGCGCCGCTATTCACCCGCAGCAGGCAGCTGCCGCTCCCCGGGGGATGCAGGGGTGGGTGCCAGCCGCAGGGGAAGATGCCCGTGCTTGGCCGGGCACGGAAGGACTGGGGTCTGCTCCCTCTCCAGGTGGTCCCCAGGCTCGCTGGCGGATTTTTGGGCCGTGCATGGCGGTGCTTTACCAGGAGGTGGTGCTGGGATCCTGCGCCCTTGGCCTTGGCCGGACACGGGATTTGGGCACGCTGTCTTTTCCAGGGAGCCATCGGGGGCTGCGAGGGGTCGGGGGAGGCGATGCTGGGTCATGGCAGGAGGGCAAGGAGCCCTCCACAAGGTCCCGATGGAAAAGTAGCGAGCTGTGGCTCAGAAAGTGAAGGATCCTTTCCCAGGAGCAATACGCAGGGGAAGGCTCAGGGAAGGACAGACCGCAATTTCTGCCCGAAGAGCAGTAATTCGGGGAGGTTTTCTATCCCCTGCTGCTCTGACATTGCCTAAGCTCGCTCACGAACCCCCAAACCCCACTGCAGTCAGGGGAAGGGACCCCAGGCAAACGATGCTGCAACCAGCGTGTGTTAGGGATGGTTCCTGAGCTGAGCACTGAGAAGTTTCTCGCACTCCGGGTTGTGGAAGGGTGTTTCATAAACCGCAGTTACAGAGCTGTCAGCCCCCCAATGCAGCCGCAGAGGGGCAGCTGCTCTGTAAAACCCGATCTCGGGTCAGGGCGTCCTGGCCACCAGGCGCTGGGCAGCAGGAAAGCGATGGGGAGGTGATGGGAACAATCACCTAATTGCGTACCTGAGGGCTACGCGATTGCCCTTAGGCAATGAGATGTTAAATAAGAAAGAGCAGAGCGTTTTTTGAATGCACCGTCTGACTAGAAAAGGTGAAATTATTTGTGGCAAACAATGGTGTTGATACCTTTTTCCGTTCCTCGCTTTCCTGCGAGTAAACATCTATTATTACTTTTATAAAAGCCTCCAGCAGCCAAGATTGTTTCTGTCCCGACTGGATGCCTCCCAGCCCGGGAAAGAGCTTTCCTGTTGCCTGCCCAAATCCCTCCTCAGTGATCTGCTAAAGCCCAAAGCGCCCTTGCCTTTCCCTGAACCGCACTTGCACCCGAGAACCTCAGTGACCTAAACTTAGCAAAAAGCAGATGAAGGAGCTCTGGGGCTCCCCGGGGAGAATTAATGATCTGCAAACAGACGGATACTCACAAAATGGTTTGTTTTTTTTTCTTTTGCTCTCCTCCCCTCTCCGCTGCTGACATATATATTCGGAGAGACACTTGGAAAAATGTACCCCTGGGTGTATGGTCCCCAAGAGAGATTTGGGATTTTGCAGGGGTTCACCAGTGCTCGAAGCAGGCGATGGACGGGGAGGAGGAGGAGAAGGGGTCTGCGGGAGGGCTGGGAAGGGAAGACCATTAATTTCCTTACTCAGATGATTTCTGCCAATGCTGCCTGCGAACTGGGATCCTCCAAATCCACCGTATGGACAAGCAAAGCCAAGCGAAGTAGGTGAGCTCCCTGCTGCCTTGGCTCACAGCATGATTGCATCACTGGCCAAGCTGTGAAGCCAGAGCTCCTGCTCCAAGATATTTTTATTTGCCTGGGAACCAGGCTGAGGAAAGGTGTGGCTTGTTTTTATTTTTTTTTCCTTCCCTATCTTTATTTGACCAAATCCAGGAAAACTCAGGGGATTTTGGAGCAGCGCAAACGAGCTCTGCTTTGCAGACAGCTCCAGACAGTTCATCGGGTTGCAGAGATGCTGCTCACAGCCCTCCTTCCCTCACACTGTCACTTTTCACGTGCCTTAATGCTGTTAAAAATGAATGCATGGGGTTCCCTGGAGCAGAGGGTGGGGGAACCCTGGGGAGCCCCGGCTTCCCAGCTCCCGCAGGAAGGAGCGGCTGGTGCGTCACAGCCAGAGGTTTCTTGGCACACACTGGGAGCCCCCGAATATGCTGCAGGACAATACATCAAGAGGGTGAAAAAATACCCAACAATACCTCAGGAAGCAGGCCAGGACACTGCAGGGAAGAAGCCTGATTTAGACTATTTCCTGGCCTGAAGGTCTGTGCCATGCCATGGCTGTGCCTGTCCTGTCCAGACTTGTCACCAGAGCGGCTGAACAGGATGGTTTGCAGCTCCCCACATATTTCTTCATCTACTTATCTGTCATTTATTTGTTATTCCATCAAACTGCTCAGTTTTTGCATTTGCACTATTCCCAAGCTGGCTGGGAATTCCCAGGCAGAAACAAAATCTGCTAATGGCATGTGGAGAAACCTGGGGGAGGTGTCTGAGGGGGGAAATATGCATTTCTTATAGCACTGGGCAGTTTTGCCTCCTGTGGCCCCAGTTTGTGCCCTGACAATATTTGCCACCTCTCCTTCCCCCATCCCTGCCCTGGTGTGGGGGTTCCCATGGGAGGGCAGCCTGTCTGTCCCCTCTGCCACTGCGCTCTTCCCCATCCCTCCTCCTGCTGTCACATCCACACTGCCAGCCCTGGTAAGGCCACAGACACGACCTGGCTTTGCTGCAGAAGCGGGGATCTGCAGAAAGCAAATTAAAAATCCAAGCAGCTGGGAGGGGAAGGGGCTGTGCTGCCTTTCCCACTACTCCCCCTGTACTTTTCACCCCAGCAAGGTCAGCCCTGTAAAACACAGGCAGGGGAACCCGGTGGCTTCTTGATTAGTGTTGGTGTGACCCCTCCCAGGATCATCTCCCCAGTGGAAACAGAGTTTGGGAGAAGAAGGACTGGGGAGCTGAGATTTTGCTATAGGGCATTTTGGAGTGAAGCCCTGCTTTCACTCTTGCTCCTCCAAGACACCCCTGCCCTGTAGGATGCCTTGGAAGGGCATCAGTCAGATATGGACTGGCCCAGCATTTTCATATTGCTAGGAGCCAGATTGTTTTCCCTGTTCTTTTTATATCTTTATATATACAGACAAGATTTTAAAAAGAATTTAGTTTCAAAAAAAAAAAAAAAAGGCCTTGGCCATGGGGCTCATCTCTCTGGAGCCAAACTGCATGATCTCTGTCAGAACAGCCTGATGGTGGGTGTACTTCAACCACTATTGCATAGCAATGTACTTTTGGTTTAATATTTGTATCAAAATAGAAGTTCAAGAGCCCTTTCTCAACACTTACTACTTTTTATATGGCTTTCATGACTTTATTAACTCCAGCCAGTGCTCCTAAGTATTTTTTTTCTTACTTTTCAGCTGAAAAACTTTTTTCACCTGGACTAAACGGCCATGCTCCTGCTCTGTGTGAGTCTGGGGTGTTTATAAAGGCTCCAACAAGCTGGTGAGCTGGGTTTTGGGAGCAAGCAGCCCAAGGCAGGTAGTCCCAAGCCTCTGCTAAGGGCTCCCCAACTCACCTCTGCCTTGGGTCTGTGCAGAGGGGCCTCTCCATGTCCCCCAAAGGCTGAGAAATTCTTATTGGACAGCCAGAGCTTTTCCTGCCACAGTGAGATGGGATTGAAGCTCCTTTCCCGTGGCAAGGATGTGCATTCCAGTAATTCCCCCCAATTACTTTAATTTCCCTCCCCTCCCCTTTTCTGTAACTCTGCTCTGCTGTGCATGATGATGAAAGGGATTTTGACTCCCAAAGAAAAAAACAGGCCATGGAAATCAAAGTCTCATTTTTAGAGCTTCCCGGAATGGGAGAGGCTGGGGGTTCATAAAATCCCGAGTTACAAAGTGCCAGGGAGGCTGGAACCTCCTGGAACAGGGACCCATTCATTCATCCCACGGAAAAGCCGAGGGATGATCCGAGCTGGGAAGGTGAGGAACAGGCTGGGCTTTGTCAGACAGAGGTGCCACAGCCTGGGCAGGCTGGAGAGGTGGCTTTGGTGGTGCTGGCATATGCCAGACCTGGCTGGCACCTGGGCTGGCAGTGCCAGGCTTCCTGTGTTCCCTGTGCTTCAGGACTAGGCTTGTGCCTGAGCTGAGCCTTAATAGGCCTGGCAGGGCAATAAAGAGGTTTTTTTGCCCTGAGGCTCTGCCCTATAGACTGTTGGATCCCAGAAACCTGGGGTTTTTGAGATTTCTGTTCTGTCTGGCACTGACCCCCTGGAGAACACTGCTTTTGACCTGAGGCCTTGGAGAAGGCTTCCAAATTTGAGTGATGGAGTTAAAATCATNTCAGGTAGTAGTTTCTGGTTGGTCAGCCAGTGTCACACTGAGGGTCACGGGAAGTTAGTTATTGGGTTAAAAGGATAAATAATATAGGTGTTAATTCTCTATTGGACTGTTTAGCTTGTAGCAGCTGGATCTTCCTCCATTTTCCTCACTTCTAGTGGGTGGCTAGAAGTGCTTCTGAATGCTCTGCACTTTTTGATAAGATTTAATGAACAATCAAGCCCAAACATGAGAAAATCAGTTTCCTTCATGTATTTTTTAATCCTGGCTCTGAGTGAAGGCAGAAGAGACTGAGACAAACCACTAATTAAGTGATGCAAAACAACACCACTGTTACAATAGACCAGTGAAGGTTCTGCAGAGCAGGGGTGACTTTGGGCTACACTTTGGGGAAAGAAAGTCTGTGAGCTCTCATTCTGCACTGGATCCAGCTGGTGCAGAGGGGCTGTGTCTAGGATTAACCAGGTGAAACAGCGCAAGGGGTATGCACACCTTAGGGGCAGACAGATCTGTGGGGCCCCCAGGGATGAGCCCCAGCAGAGACAGGACCCCTGGGACAGTTATTAGTTGTGCCAAGCCATTAATTTGCATTAATGACCCTGAGCAGCCTCACCCGCAGCCTCCCCACACCCATGATCTGGATTTATTTAAGCCCAACCTGGGATTGTTGCTCTTTCCCTTCCTCCAGGTGGTGTAGGAGGGTGTGAATTTGGGGAGAGAGAGCTGAGCTCCAGCTCCATGCAGGTAGGCCAGCTGCTACACTGAAGCTGTTGCACAGGTCCCTCTGCCCCCTGCACCCTGGCTGTTTTGGATATTAACACCCCTTCCTGGATTGCTGGTACACACCTGATGGAGGAACAGCTTTTTGGTAGGAAGAGGCTGGGTGGGGAAAACTCATCGTGGTGTGGGGAAGGAGAGGGTTTTTGGGAAAGGTGAGCTGTGCCCTGTGTGAGGCTGGGGGTGTGAGCAGGTGGGACTGGATCTGGTTTGGCTGGATCTTCCTCTTCCCACTCCTGTGGCTGTGCAGGCAAACCTTTGTGGTGAGGACACAAGGTCCAGACTTGCAGGAGAAGGG
>VZTT01074419.1:0-16268 GCA_013400855.1 Buphagus erythrorhynchus | reverse complement strand
GCAGTATCCTTTGCCCCGGGGGTTCGGGGGTGACACCCCTTCCCCACGACGAGCGGAGCAGGGGGGGTGAGGGCTGCGGGGACCCCCAGGCCTGGGGGCGGTTGGGGGTGAGGGGTCGTGGGGCCCCCCAGACCGGGGGAGGGTTGGGGGTCGCAGGGCCCACCAGAGCCGGGATGTGAGGTGAGGGTTATGGAGGGGTTCCCGGCTCTTTTTTGTGTGTCTGTTTGTGTGTGGGGCCCGCTGCAAAGGGGGGCTGCACCTGCTGGGATGGTGCGGGAAAAGGGGGGCCGTCCATCTCCCCAGTGGGCTGCTTTGAAGGTTCAGCCCTTTCCGGGGGGTCCCTTTTCCCCCTCCCCCAAAGCAGCCGTGACCCCAAGGGTAAACTTTTAATTATAAATCGTTCTTCAGTTTTGCTTCTGGTCCTGCCCAGGTAAGTGCTTTGGTTTTGTTGTTTTTCCAGGCGAATTTAAACCCANCCATTTTTTTTTTTGTTTTTTTTTTTTTTTTTTTTTTTTTTTTTAATTTACTGCTGGGGACTATTTTCATGTGATTTATTTAATTTTATTTAATTTTTCCTACTTGGTTGGTGAGAATAAATCTCAGGTGGAACGTTTCACTAAGCAGCGTTCCCTGCCAGGCCACGCGTGATGGGGAGAAGGAGGAGGCTTCTACTCCCCAAAATCCCCCCACCAAAGCAGCCGCTGCTACAAAGACAGGCCGGCGGGGGCTGCGAGTGTTTTTTAAAGGTCTTCGGTTCTGTGCTGCGAGTAGGCCCCAAGTCAGGAGGGGAATACTGCAGGGATCAGCAGGAAAGTGCCTGCCGGCCTGAGGTTTTGTTTCCAGCGTCCGACAGCATCCCGTGGCAAACTGGCTGTTCTCTTCTCCCCCCTCCCTGGAGTTTTGAGGGGAGTATGAAGTGAAAAACACACTTTGTGAAATACCTCCGTGCTGTGTTATCCGGGAATGGTGCAGGGACGGTCGGGAGTGTATTTTTCTATTAATGTTTGGCGGTGTGTTGGATTTTAAGGTGGAAATGCAGGGTTGTTTTCGTGCCCAGGGCTGTGCTCTCAGAACTGTGTTCCCTGTGTATGAGCATTTTCTTGCTCTCACTTTCATTTTGGAGGTGGGAAAACCCTGCCTTTCTATAATCAGTTTAGGTCCATTGTTTTCTTGAGCTTCCGGCAAGAATCACCCCTGCCATGACAACAAATTCATTTCTTAAATCATGAGACTGTTGATGTTACAGATTTGTTTGGGTCAAGTGAAAACCCCTGGACATTCTCTTTGTTGGCTGATTTTTGCCTCATTTGTGGTATTCTGCAATTCCAACCGGTGCTTTAGGGATAAAAAAAGTGGGAAGGTGCTGTCAGTAGAGTCAGCGGGGTGGTGGTAAGTAAAACTGTTGCTCAAGGAAAATTTGCTTCAGTTTTGAGTGGGAATGCCGGCCAACGTGCACAGGCTGTGCCCAGCTGATCTTCCCAGCAAGATGCTGGTTTGTCTGGGAAGGGGCTTTTTTATCGGGGAACGTGGCACTTGGATTCTTTGACAGTTGAAGGCTGAAGTTTGCCTGGCTCTGGGGCTGTGCTTTCCAAAGCACTTCATTCCTTGGGGTGCTTCTCCGGGTGTCGCTGAGGGGCAGCCTGGTGGGTCGGATGGGGGACTGTGGTGTTGTGGTTGTTGCTTTTCGTGACTGTTGCATGAGGCACACGAGGGATGAAGTTTGGGTTTACTCTGAATACAGCCTGAGAACAAAAGGGCTTGGAAAGCCTTGGGAAGCTCCTGGAGGAGCTGAGGCTGCTGTGGCAGTGTGTCCCGTCCTGGGGACCCACCTGGACACCGTGAACAGGAGGGACAGAGGGAGGGAGAAGTATTAGATGGATATGCCAAGTTGGTGTTATAAAAGTGGGGAGGTTAAAATGACACAGTTTCATTTCTATTTCTAGAACATACCTCTTTTGAAAACATTGTGTTTGACTGATATCTCTCCCTAACTCTTAAACTACTGATCTATGCTTGGAATATATACAAACGCTTTATTTTTGATGCTTATTCAGGTGTCCTGGTGAAGCTTATTCAGGTGCCCTGGCTGGTTTTATCCTCCACCAAAACCTGTGTTTGATTATAAACAAAAGCTGTTACCTCTCAGTGGTGCTCTGAGAGAGTCTCGGGGAGCAGAGTTCATCCCTGATTTACTGGAGTGCAGGGGGTCATCTGAGTTCAGCCTTATTTTTAGCCCTCTTTGGTTTCTTTTTCTTCTCCATGTTTTGATACAACTGTTGAGCCACTGTTACCTCACAGCAGGTAAAAGAGTTGCAGGTTTCTCTGACTTGAGCTTTTTAAACCAAAGCAGTTTCTTAATAGTGAACTTTGTAACTTTGGAAATACCTGTGGTTTCAGATTTAATGTATCATGAAATTATACAATATCTGTGTAATTGGAAAAAAATAAGAATTGTGTGAGAGAGAAGTGTTCAGCTTGTGCATGTAACGAGGCATGAGGGAGGGAGAATTAAAATACAGGGGAAAGAAGGAATTATTTAGAAAATAATATTTTTTGAGAGAAAGAGAAGGTGGAAAGTGATGGACATGAAGAGCAGAAATGTCTGGATGTGAGATTCATTATGTTTCATGATAAATAGGAAGTTATTGGCGCTACTCTAAGACAGGACAGACTTGTGAGGAATTTCCTTAATACAGTGGCTTCAAGAAGTTAAATTTCCTGTGTAAAAGTAAGTTGGGGTAATTTTGTGGCTCTGGTAGTGGTGAGTACTCAGCCAAACCTGATTTCAGGCAGAAATTGTGCTCAAAAGTTGTCAGTATGGATAAATCCTTCAGTTGGAGTCTGACCCTTATTTGGGTGGAAAGGACAAGTGAGGGTGAAGTGACACACAGAAGGGATATTATAAAAAGTAAATCCCAATCTGTCGTGCTTGGCTTTGACTCCCAGACTGCCTCTGCAGGAGTAGCTCCAGTGAAGTCTGGAGTGAGGCTTCTTCCATAAAAAGGTACAGTAACAAAGGTGCTGCAAGGACCCTGTGGGCCTTTATGTTTTTACCTCATGGTACTTCTAACACGTGTCACCTTCCACTCTGTTCTTTACTCTCCCACTTAGGAATGAAGTATTTTTTTTGTGTGTGTTACACACACACAAAGCTGTTTTTTCAAAAGTCCCTGTGCTGTGAATAAATCGGGTAAATTGTGGATCAATATTATCAGGTCACCAGTTTCTTCTCAGCCTAGGCATGGGCAAACATTGGCCTGTAAGGGACAGCCAGGTTGATGGATGGCACCTGGGGTGAGGTCCCTGGCTGCTGGTTAATGTGACACTGTTCAGTCAGAGCCAAATCAGAGCTGTCTGCAGCTCAGGGCTGCTGTTGGTAGGGTTTTGTTTTCTTTTCCCAACTTCCTTACATTTGGAGGGAGTTCCTGGTTGTTGATGTGCAGGCACCAGTAAGCTTGACTTTATCCCTGTGACTGCTTCCATGTGGGATTGGGCATCTCTGAAAAATTGGGTGTTCCTCAGGCTATCGCAGGTTGTGGCAGGCTCAGGGTGGGTGTCAATAGACTGTTACTATTTTTTTTTCTCTTCTTCCTCCTTGTTAATTCCATTTCTGAGAAGCAGAAAGGAAGGATCAGTGTTTGGAGGACTGATCTCTGTGTGAATTCCATCATTGCTGTGCAAGGAAATGTGTTTGCTAACGTTGCCTCAGTAATTTAGTTTTAGTTTTTCCTGCATTGTTCAGCTAACTGTGCTGTAGTCCCTTTCAGGAAGTGCTGTGCTGGTTCCTGCTGTGTTGGGTGGCATCTTCTGGATGCAAGAAGCTTTCCCAAAGCCCAGGAGGACAGCAAGAAATACAGGATGACGTTCAGGAATGTCTGAGGCTATGTGAGAAGTTGGGGTGAGTTCCTGGCAGTGCTTGCCCAGTTTTGGGATGCAGGCCAGGCCAGATTAGGCCTGCCTTAGAGATCTGGTTAAATCTAAATTCTTGAGGAGGATTTGGGTGTGTGGGGTTCTCTGCTGTCTCTCCGTGAACAAAGAGCTGAGCTGGAGGAGGAGGTGCCCAATAATTTTTCCCAGAAGAGAATCTGCAGCGTGCACTGAAGAGTTAGGGTCTTTGGGTTGCCATGATCCCCTCTGGAAGTTTGAAGCCAATGCAATCTTCCCTCCCTTACTTCCATTTTGAGTGGTGTTTTCCCAACTATGTGAGGGAGCAGCTCTGTGCTCTCTGGGGTTTGTCTGTTGACATCTGTCTGATGACTTTGAAGTTGAGGACAAGGCATTTGGAAACTGCTTGGGCACAAAAGTCAGTTCGAAGAACATGGCCGTGGCTCTCTTGTGAGGCACTCCTGGTGCAGCTTTGCCATTGGCCGGAGCACAGCTGGGAATCTTCTTCCAGGTGCCAGTGGCAGCCGCGTGTGAGGAAGGTGTTGGGAGCATTAGGGTCGCAAAAGGGAAGGCATGGTGAGAGGTGACAAGGAGGGACCAGGCTGAGGTATCCCTTGCTTTCCGTGTTTCTGACTTGAGGAGAGAACGTTCTTGGCTGGATGGAGGGAAGGGGGCAGAGATGTTGCCTGTGAAGTGTTTCTCTTTAGAAGTGTTGAAGCTGTGGAGATGAAACATCTTGGGAGGATCGGAGCAGGAGAAGAGCTCAGAAAAGAGACTTTCCCTGCTGCTCCATGGTGGTGGCTCCTCTGCAGGGGAGGAACGGGCACGGGTTGGGGAGCGTGTTGCCAAAAAATTAAGTGCCTTAAGCCCTCTCTGCCATCTCCCCTCTTGCTGTTTCCCAGCCTTGGCACATCTTTCTTTCAAGCAGCAATAGCTTTAATTCATTTAATGACAAAAGCTCATCGTGTTAGAGCGCAGATATGTCACTTTACCAGCTTTGTAAGATTTTTGTGGTGAAATCTCTTGGAGAAAACCATTCTAAAAATGTGATTTCAAGTGGCTTATTTTCTTCTCACATCCAAGGACATGATTGTGTATGTTCTGTGGCAGAAGTCTGTGGGGAAGGTTACTTTATCCATTTAAATATATTTGTATTTAATGAGCAGCTCTGATTTGGGAGCAGAGTTTGTGTAAGAAGTTGTTGAGAGAGTAACAGGAGACTCAGAACAAGTAACTTCCCTTTTAGATGTTGGGACATAGAAGGATTTTTATCTGTGTGTGAATGGATTTTGTCCATAATTTTCAGGCTGAAAGGCTTTTCTGTGTCGTTAGCAAACATTGGGATGTGTTGAACTGGTGCATTTGCTCCACTTTTGTTTAGTAGTAGGAGTTAGTAGTGATCTCCCTTTAGAAGGCAGAGGTAACCTGTATTTTCTTTTTCTCCTAATCCAGCAATTTCAGGGCTACTCAACTGTCAAGTTTTTAGTTGTGTGTAAATCCGCTAATATGATTAGAGTTGCTGCAATTTTTACTCTGGGGAATTACAGATGGGTAGTATCACTGTTTTACAGGCACTGCATTGCTTTGGTAGGAAACTTTATCTGTGACTTGAATGTGGTTGCTGGCAATTGCAAAAGCTTTTTTGGAATGAATGGGGAAGAGAAAACTGGTGTTTGTTCCAAGGCATGAACATGTGAGGGGAGGAGTCGGAGTGCCCTGTGGTCTGGAGGAACCAGGGGAACTAATTTTTCTTCTTGTTTTTTAAGGGAATACAGTTGATGAGACTCTCAGGGTGCTGTGTTTTACACTTGCTGCAATTTCAAGCACTTCTCTGCCCAGCTTTCCTTCCCAAACCCTGGATTCTGTTTTGCCTCCTGAATAGGAGCTGATAATGTGGAACAGCTGGAAGAAGAAAAAAGAATGTGTTCTTAAAAAAGAAAAGGATCAAAGGGAGGAGAGCAAAATAAGGTTTTAGGCAAGGAAATTTTCTGGTGCATGTTATTCCTCTGGTTTATTCTTTACCTTTGGAAGGTGTCCCAGGGCACGCTCCCTCTTTTCGGAATAGGTGATGGCACGCTGTTGCTGATGGGACTTGAGTCAAATTGCTGCTGGGCATGTAACTAGGTTAATGGGACAGCATGATTATTTTTTTTCCTTTCCTGTAAGGAAAATTACACGCTCTGTATTTCGATTGTACCTGAGGAGTTGTTTTTGCCTTTGTTAGCTGCGTAGCTGAGGTAGAGAGAAAAGGACAAGTTTCCCCACACTGAGATCGTATTAGGTTTAAATCAATTCTGCCACCAAAAGTAGGATGTTTCGGTTGTTGGTTGTAACAACTTAGTGTTTCCTTTATCTATGTGAGAGTTAAAATATTTCTAGAGCTTTAGATAGGCTTGAAAAAAAAGCCAAGTGGCTTCCAGAATGCGCGTCTTGGAAATAAAACTTATCCTGTCCTCGACCAGTTCCGGTAGTGCTAAGTCTGTTGGTGGAGTGTTGAAATGGGTTAGGACTTGTCGAGGTGCAGTGAGCAGCTGCTCCTTTCCAAGTGCTTGAGCTCAGCAGGAATGAGGCTCCCATGCTTTGGGGTAAGAGTATCTGCACAGGAATAGCTGTAAAAGTTGGAAGCGCAAAGAACATCCCTGATTTTAGCAGGGGAGGGGACTGAATATGGTGGGAACAGAAATTTCCCTGCCAGCCTTGGAGTTTGCTCTTTTTGCTGTGAAAACGCCAAGCAAGGAGGAATTAATACAGTTAAAGGTCTTAAATAATACAGATTTTCTCAAGTTTGGAAAGCTTTTGAAAACTTATATATACGTTTTGGAAGCTTAATAAACGTTGCACGGCTGCTCTGTTTGAGGTTGCCAGGTGATGATTGTGTGTTTGGTTTGATTTACATGTGAGGGTGTCTGTGAGTTACTGAGTTACTCAGAGTAGTCAGAGGAGTCTGATTGCAGTGTTTGTGTCACTGGTGATGTGTGAAAATCCATTTGAGCTGATGCTATGGCTTTGCTAATGGTGGTCTGAAAACTGATTTCCCTTTTATGTGTTATAAGTAAGTCGTAGAAGTTACTGTGCCTTGAAACTGGCTTTTTCTGGGCTAATTTTGTTCTCTTGCCAAAAGGCAAAAATAAGAGAAATGTAGTCTTTCAAACCAAGCAGGAGGCTCTTCCTATGTGCATCAAAGGGAAAGACTTTTTTAGTAATGCTACTTTCAGCTTTGTTTTTTTAGTCAGCTGTTGTCTTGGGAAGGCTCCTAAGCATCCTGAGGAAAGGACCTTTAAAAAAAAAAGGTGCATTTCTACTGAGTGCATTTCTACAGCCCTTCTGTCCTGGGGCTGCCACAAGATCTTCCACAGAACTCTCAGGTCTGATGTGAGATTCTGGCTGAAATCTGGCCTGAAAATTATCTGGAAGTCTTGAATTCCCATTTGGGTGATGTATAGGCTCCACACTGGACACTTGGTTTCACAACATGCAGCTGAATCATTGGGCTGACTCAATATATTATATCCGAAAGGGAACTCAGCAGAGTTGTAGTAGCTGAGGGTGAGCAACCTATACCACTTATTTAGGGGTAATTCAAAAACTGAAACAAAAAAACATTTAAAGCCTGTTTATTGTGACTTTTAATGTGAAATTCATGGTGCACCTTGAACTCTGCAGTGTGCTGGGAAGGGGTTTTCAGCCGCTTTAGCATGGCAAGGCTTGTATGGAAGGTGCTTTTGAATGTAGTATTTATTGAGCTGGTAAGACATCTTGAGTTACACTTGCTGTATAATATAAAACCAGCTTTAATTTGTGTCACCCTTTCTCACTAGTGTTCATACTAGTTATAAATACTTGTCACTGGACAGTCGCTCTCCAAATATTCAGTTTTTCTGGGCTCTGTGTTTTGTATTTTAGAGTTGTGAATGCAAATAATTCAGCTGTCAACATGTGCAACTTGAGTTTTATGTTTTCCTTCAGTGTTGTGTTTTAAAGTTGATTTCAAAGTGCCTTTATGTCTGTCTCTTCAAAAAGAAAAAAGATCTAATTTTTGCTGATATGCAAATATCACAAAGCCTAAGTTTCGATGAGTTTAAACTGCCTTAATTTCGTTGATTACATTTCCAAAACACTTTCTTCATTTTGAAAATGCACAAATAAGTTCCTTTATATTTCAGTATTTGGTTGTGAGGTTGTGCACCATGTTTAACTTGAAATGATTCCCATTTCGCCCCAAACTACCCCATCTCATGGTGGTGGCCGTGACAGCGGTACCTGGCATTCACCAAAACAATTGGCCCTTGGCACAGCCCCCTCCCTGCCTTGCTGCAGCCAAAGCACACTTCATCCACTCAGGCTGATGTTAGGATCATTAAATAAATGAATGAATTGTACTGTCACCAAATTCCCATCCTGGCAGCTGAAGAACATGAGAGTTTTATAGCCGGGACCTCTGTCCAGAATGACTTGTTGAATGCTCGGGATGTCAGGAGTGGGAACAGTCAGCAAAAAGCTTTCTGGTGAAATGTGTGAGCCTTACAGAGAGTTATGGTATGGAGCGCTGTAAAAGCTTAAATTACCAGACATCTGATCATCCAGGATGAGTATTCATGAACCTGGGAAGGATGTGGAGAAAGGAGCTGGAGCACAGCAGTAAAACAAGGGAGCAGGACAGAACAGAGAGTGGGGAGAGCTGCTTCTCTATTGTCAGGTCAGCTCTGTCTTGTTTGAAAGAGTTTTGGAGGGAAGAATGCAGCCAGGCTTGGAAGTGTTGAAAGCAGGGATAACTCTTGGTCTCCATCAAGGAGTCTGAGGTCTCACTGGTTGAGTTAAAAATCCTAAAGGTCACTCATGCTTGGGATGCTCTTGTAGGAGACTGCTGAACTTCCATCAGTGGGAGGAGAGGGTTGCAAATATTCCTTCAGAGGAGGAGAATTCACTCCTCAGGATTGGATTGCTTTTTCTTGTGATCTAGCTCCATCCTTGCTTTTATGATGATGTGCTTAAGCTGGTGTTTCTGCTTAGGAATGAGAGACAGAAGATCCACATCTGTATCATCCACACTGGCTGTGAGCGGGTCTGAAATGTCTCTGGATTGTGGGGAAAAAGGAAGATGAAGTGTGTTTCAATCAGTTTAGTGAACCAAATTGCACTGCAATGATAATGTCAGAGGTGCCAGGGATAACCAGCAATGTTTGATTTGGTCCATTCCTGTTCTGCAGTGTTCCAAAACATCAGCATTTAAGGGAAAACATACTTCTTTTATTCTTTTCTTCCTCCCATACACAATGTTGGTCTTAACTATGGTTGATTTGAAAAAAGGCTGCTAAAATAGCACTGGTCACCAGCACAGTCCTCAGAGCTTCCCTGTCCATGCTTAAGGTAGTGATGGCACTCGTGGCCGTGGTGGTGGTGAAATCCAAGTGTCTGGGCAGTGTTTGTAGGTGGAAAGTTCAGTCTTAAGGCCCTGCTGTGACTGTGGAGATGCTGCAGTCTGAAATCAGCACAGCTGGGGTTAATGTTCATCAGAAGAGCAACCATGGTGCCTGTGGTGGTGCATGGTTGTCCTCTTTGTGCAGATAGGCCTCAGCAACCAGGCAGGGACACATTGTGAAGTTCTCTTTTCTTTCCCATCTGGGATAGTGCATCAGGTGCATCCTCACTGACTTCTACCTGTGCGTTGGTTCAGCTGTGTGGCATCACTTCAGAGAGCACTGCAGCAGCTGCAGCCTTCCCTCTGTGTTTTATCCCTGTTCATGGCCTGAATCTGTAGAATCCCAGAATGGTTTAGGTTAGAAGGGACCCTAAAGCTCATCCTGTTCCACCCCCTGCCACAGGCAGGGATAACCTTCCACTAGACCAGGTTGCTCCAAGCCCCATCTGACCTGGCCTTGGATCCAACAGGCAGAGCCAATGGAAGTAAACCAGGATTTCTTTTAGTGGGAAATGCTCAGAGACCTGTTTACTGCTCATCTTCAGACCCTGGTGGGGTGACTATATCGTTGCTGTTAACTCTTTCTTGGATTCCCTTGCACAGGTGTGTGTGAAGTGTGCTCCTGAGATTCCTTATGAGGGGAAATTAGAGCTGCAGAGGGTTGAACTGAGGAGACTCAGGGCTCCTGTCCTACATACAGCCCTCTGTGAACTTTGGTTTTTGTGCAGCAGTGTAAGATGTGTTGCACTGCTCTCTCTGGAGTCCAGCTTTCCCAGGATTCCATTTTGTATGACACAGAATTTTAACTCAGGGGAAGTCATAAGCTCCACATGTGGCAAGAAGGTACTTAGGATTTCATTTCATTTTGATAAACTGCTGAAATAAAGATTATGGGCTGAAAACCACGAGGAGTTACAGAATTGGGAATGGAAATGAGCATCAACACTCCAGAGAATCATCCTTCTGGAATTCCTTGTTCAGCTGATGGGAGGACCCATCACTCTGGGTGACAACACTGCTGTCACCACAACAGAGTGACCAGCAGAGCATTGCATTTCCTCATGAGGTCACTGCGTGAAGTACTGGAGACACCGCAGGAAACACAGCTGAGTGAATGAGATGGTAAAATACCAGACTGTTTGATATTCCTGCTTATCATACAGATGGAGAACCTGGATCAGAAATACATGGATGCTGCTGCAAGGTTCCCAGCCCCCAGGACATAAGCAGAGGCTGTTCCTGTGGAGCAGAGACATGTGGGGGATAAAGCCTGGCAAGCTGGAGGGGCTTATTTGTGATTTTAAGGCACAGGGTGTGTGAGGTGAGTGGGCAGGGGCAGTTCTGTGTTAATGGCATGCACAGGAAGGGAAAAGTCAGCTGGATTTTAGTACTTTACAGAAATTCAGACTCCTGGGTGAAAATTGCCATGAACGAGCCCTGGGGTGCTCGTGTCTGGATGGGAACTTTCTTCTCTGGTGGTGTAACAATGTGCTCCAGCTGCAGTAACTGCTGGCACCGCAGGGAAGGCAGAGATGGGACATTTTACTTTGTGAATTCAGCATGAGGGAAGGTAGGCTCTCATACCCACACCAAAGTTTATTTCAGGCTTTAAGCTGAATAAGGGCTGGTTAAAAGCTTGGGAATCTTTCTCTGCAATGAGATCCTTTTCCTCCTGCTCTGCCTTCCTCTGTTGGTGCCTTTTTAGTTATGTCACCTGGCCCTGTCTGCTTTGGCTCTTGTGGTTTTAATGCTCTTACCTGGTTATGTGTGTGCAGGGCAGACTTGGTATAGAAATAACTCCGTGTGTGTGTGTTAAGTAACTGCTCTGAAGGAAACAAGCCCCAAACAATCCCAATTTTCTCTTCCTGGTGGGGCTGTTGGGACTGGAGTGTGTTTCCTGCTCAGTGTCCTCTGCCACAGTGGCAGTGGCTCCACACTTCCCAACCCAGACCCAGAATGTGTTTATCAGGTTGCCTCATGGATGGGGGAAGAGCAGGTCAGAGCCCCTCTCTGAGCTGGTGTCAGGCCAGAAACTGCTGTTTCAGCTGCTAGTCAGGAGACAGCTACACTGAATTTGGGGACCTTTGTTTTTGTTGGATTGTGATTCACTTTGTGTGAGATAATGCTTGGTTTGGCTGTTTGATATAAATGGTTTTAAGTTCAATGATTGAAATTCAGGAGTATTTGAAAATAACTGTTGTATCTGCAGCTGCATTTCAGAATGGGAAAGGTGGAGATGGGTGTGGCTTCAGCTGTGTTGTCTGCTCTGTGGCATTTTATTAAAAAACCTCTTTTTTTTTCTGCCAGAATACATGTGCACAAGCATCTGATGCAGTCAGAAGTGCAAAGAACAGCTGAAGAACCATTCCTGTTCCTTTTGGAACAGACCAAAAGCCAAAGTTACTCCAGAAGGGAGTAGGCTGGTATGTGTATCTGGCCAGACAAGAGATCACAGCCTTGTTCTCCCTGGCTGTCTCGTCCCAGTCACTCCTTATGATCTCCATCAAGCTAGCTTGCTCACAGTCTTGCTTTGGATATTTTTACAGCATTTACCGGGAGGTTTGCTCAGTCTTAGCCTTGTTTAGCTACTGTTCAATGTGAGACTACTACTTTTACTTTTTTTTTTTTTTTTTTTCTGCTTGAAAATTAAATAAGCAAAACAATCATCACAAGTTCTGGCTCTGACACTCCCTCATGTCAGATTTGCCTCTGTCCCCCATGGCTCTTCCTTAACCACTGCCTTGGAATTTCGTGTGTGTGATGTTTTTCTTTTAATGCATGACTTGTATTATAGATTCCCGTTTTTCCCTTATTTCTTGAACAATGTAGTTTCTTCACTCTGAAGACTCTTTCTCATTCTCTGAGAGCAATGGTTCTGACCACCATCTGGGATAAGCATCTTCCATTTTCCCCAGGGATGGTTGAAATTTGGGTGGTTGGTGGCTTTGCTTGAAAAAGTGACCCAGGAATTTTTCCTAGTACATCTCTTTTTCTCCCAACCCTTCTGCAATGCCCAGAGAAGCTGTGGCTGCCCCTGGATCCCTGGAAGTGTCCAAGGCCAGGCTGGATGGGGCTTGGAGCAACCTGGGATAATGGAAGGTGTCCCTGCCGATGGCAGGGGTTGGAATGAGCTTCAGGGTTGCTTCTCCCCCAAACCATTCTGGGATTCTATGGTTCCATTCACTTCCATGTTTAACTGTTCAAGAAATGATCATTTTCCTGTGGCAGGTCAGGGAGGACCTTTTGAGCTGCCAGGCTAGGGGTGGGTGTGGTTGGCTTTGTGGGGGGTGTTATCAGCTGAGGCAGAAATGCCTTCCTGAGCAGCTGGAAGTTTTTTGGCAGCCCCTTTGCATTCCGTGGTCTCCAGAGGGAGGTTTGCAGTGTGCAGAGGTGCCTCCATGCATGCTTAAGGGTTTGGGAGCTGGTGTGCCATTTCCTTGCTGAACTGTTCCATATATAAATATGGTTTTTAACACTTACCAAATGCTTGGAAGCCAAAGGCTGCTCTAGGAGAACTTCATCAAGGAAAGCTGAAAAAGTATAAAGATATCTCCCTGTTACGTAGTGGATTTATTTTCCTGTTTGTTGTAGTTAATTGCAAAAATAAATGCAGTTAAAAGTATCCAAAGGACTTTTTTGCTGCGCCATGCTGCAAAATGCCTCGTTTAGAATGCTTTCTTTCCTCTGAATTTGGATCATTTTTTAAATGCTGAAGGGCATTTTTGAGATTTTGTTTTAACTTTGTTTTACATCGTGCTTATATGAAACAGACAAAAGAACCCCCAGTGCTTTGCCAAGTATTTTTGGAAAGAATAAGCTTTGTGGATAATAATTTTCATGTTCTACCTGCTCCTTGGTGTGTTCAGATGATGGAAGAATCTTTCATCTTCCTTGAAAAAGGCTTTGAGAGATTAACCTTAAGGTACCTATTTGAGGCAATTTGATTAAGAAATATACCGAACATTAGTTTTAATCAAGATTGAGTAATGGAGTTAGAATTGACTGTCACTCCTTGGAATGCAGTTATTTTTAGGTGGGGATTGGGATGTGCTGCTCCCCAGGTTGTCCATACCATGGCTCTAAAGGCAGACTGATCCAAATGCCATTGGACAGAGTGGATCTGCTCCAGTTTGGTACTGGCAACTTCATCCTGTTAACGCATCCCATAGTAAACATGTAGTGACAAAGCTTGGCAAATCAGAGCCAGGGGATTCCACTGCAGCACTGAGGGTTGTCACCCAAAGTACAGCTCACATATATCAGTAAAAACATTAAGCTGGTATTGATGGAGGGACTTCACCTCCTTTTGTATTTGGCTTCCTCCCAAGGGGCAGTGGAGGCACAGCTCTGATCTCTTCTGTGAGCAGGGACAGGACTGCGGGAAGGGCTGGAGCTGTGCCAGGGGAGGGTTTAGATTGGAGATCAGGGAAAGGTTCTTCCCCCAGAGGGGGCTGGGGGCGGGGCTGGGCACTGCCCAGGCTCCCCAGGGAATGGGCACGGCCCTGAGGCTGCCAGAGCTCCAGGAGCATTTGGACAGGGTGGAATTGTTGAGGTATCTGTGCAGGGCCCTTTTGGATCCCTCCAGCTCAGGATGTTCCATGATTCTCAGAAACATTTGGTAAGGTACTAAACCTCACCTTTTGATCACTTAGTGTAGGCTCTGCCCTCGTTGCCACTGGTGTCAGTGTGAGATTCTGAACTTTTTACCTGTGTTGGTTTTTTCAGTGGGTGCCTCAAGGGACGCAGGTCTTGTCCAGCTCTAGGCCTTGGCCCTCTCTGTGGTGTGCTGCAGAACTGTCCTTTGTCATCCTGCAAGGGATGTCTGAGGTTTCGTGGAACTGAGGTTTGACTGGGTATTTTATTTTCTCTTGCTTAAAGGTGAAAACAAAGCTGATTCTTCACTTTAACTTTCTGTCTTCACTCAAGAAATCAGGAAGTTTATCTGGATTAAAGCCTAAGAGACAGTGATAGGCCAGGAGGGGTGGAAACAGCCCTGGGAAGTAACATCCGTGTTAGGGGGCTGGGACTGGATGGTCTTTAAGATTCCTCCCAACCCAAATCAGTCTGTGGTTCTGTGAAACAGCTGAGGCTGTTTGCTGTTCATTGCTGTTCCAGAGAAGCCAGGTTGCAGAAGGATTGAGTGGAAGAAAGTGGGGTCACTTGCATGGGAGGTGAATGAATCAGGATTGTTTTAAAGGAGCTTCTTCACTTTCTTGACACATCCTGACTGCAGAGAGAATCAGAGCAGCTGTCTTGCTAAATTCCTCTTTGATACAAGGGGATTGTGACAAAACAGTCTTTCTAGGGACCAAAAAGTAAAGATCAGCTGCAGGTGTTGCATGATATTGTCATTTTGGTTGTGTCTAGTAATAATATCAATTTCCCTTTGCAACCTTTGGTGTCAGTGGGCAGAAAAGGCCAAAGCTTGCGTAGATCATCACATGGTGCCCTCAAGCAAGGAGTTGTTCATCTGTCAGCTGGAATTGTGACTTTTTTCTGCATTATTCCCAGGCTGGGCTTGTCTTTGCTATGCCCAGGATGTCCATTCGTAGGTTTGGGTTTCTGGGTCAGTGTAATCACAGGGTGGGAGTGGTCAGGATGCGAAGTTACCCATAAGAGAAGGTCTCTGGAGAGGCCTCAGGTGTGCTGCCTGTTGTAAGCATTAGGACAGGTAGGATCAGAGGGCAGGCTTTCATTTCCATGGGAAAAGAGCAGTTTCTGGCGTCACTTTGCATGGTGCCAGGGGACAGGACAGTATTTTAACATTATCCCAATCTCAGAGTTGCCTTGGGCAGCTGTGAAATGGGGTGAGATCAGTTAACAGAGATTGTAGTGTCTCTATACCCAAAACATGCATCACCCTCTTTTCAGTTTACCACTCAGTAAAAACAAAGAATGTAAACTAGGAAACCTGTACAGCTTTGAAGAAGCTCATTTGGTTGACACGTTTTGCTTGTGTTGCTTGTCCCTTTAAGCCTGTTTATACCGGCTGCAATATTTGTACTGAAAGTAGGGGAGAGCCTCACAGTTGGGATTTAAATCCACCTGCTCAGTGGCTTCTACACTTGGAGCTCTTCTAGTGGCCCTAATAACCTTAATGAGGTTTTTGTGTGGTTTTTCTTCAGTCTTAATTGTGTTCCACATGAATTTTCAGGTATAAGCAGCATCTTGGAACTCTTCTGTGCCATGTATTAGCGTATTTGAGAACTGCTATTTTTCCCTTGGTTGTTACATTAACTTTTAACATAGATTGATTTTAAATGCTGGCATTTCATAATTGCATCTCAAAACATGTGTTATCTGGACTGTACAAAGCAGAATTAAGTAGAACAAATACATCTTGCTTTATCTGGAAACAGGATGTACTTTGCTGCAGATTATTGATGTTCTCTTATCTATGGTGCAAACACTAAAGCTTTGGAGTAAGGAGTTGTTATTTGATGCTGTGTGGTGCATGTTGTGATTTGAAATATAAATAAATACAACTGACTCTCTGGGTTTGTTCTCAATGACCAGCACAGCAGCTCTACCTTAGGAAGGTGAAAAGGAATTTCTTATTTATGTTGCATCGCTGTTCATCATGCCGGAGTTGCCAGTGGAAGCCCAAGTCATTGCCAGCAGCAATAGGTGTTTTAGGGACTTTTTCTTTCTTTGTTCTCTATTTCCACATTTCTTTAGACTTTGGTTTCAAGCTTGTGTATTGCAGCAGCTGCTGCATTCACTGGAGTTTTGAGTGCACAAAGAATTACCTGATTTCATGCCAGATCATCATGGAATATCCTGAGTTTGAAGGGATTCACAAGGATCACCAAGTCCAACTCCTGGAAGGCAACCACAGGAAACACTTATACCCCAAGGATAACTTTCTTTTTTTTTTTCCTCTGCTTTTTTATTCTTTCACACCTTTGAGGGTGTTCTGATAATTGGACTTGAGAGTATTGGATCTGGCCAAAAAAAAAAAAAA
>VZTT01074416.1:0-13951 GCA_013400855.1 Buphagus erythrorhynchus | reverse complement strand
GGGCCCGGCCCCGGGGCGGCCGCGGCGTCGTGGGGAGGGCCGGGCTGGCGGCTGCCGGGGCGGGTGCTGGAGCTGGTGTTCTCGTACCTGGAGCTGCGGGAGCTGCGGAGCTGCGCGCTGGTCTGCAAGCTGTGGCACCGCGTCCTGCACGGCGATGAGAACAGCGAGGTGTGGCGCAGCCTGGCCGCCCGCTGCCTGGCCGAGGAGGCCCTGCGCACCGACATCCTCTGCAACGTGCCCACCTACAAGGGCAAGGTGAGGCCGGGACCCCCACCCCGCCAGGACACCCCTTCACCGCCTCCCCCGGCGCTTGGGGACACCCCCGCAGCCCTCCGGCCCACCCGCCATTGGAGACGAGGGGGCGGGAGGCTGGGAAACATGACAGGGGTTTATCTCCTAGAACCACAATGGTTTGGGTTGGAAGGGACCTTAAAGCTGCCATGGGCAGGGCCACCTCCCAGTGGAGCTGCTCCGAGCCCCGTCCATCTCCCCCACCCACCTTCTCTCGCCCAGGTCCGTGCCTTCCACCACGCCTTCAGCACCAACGACTGCTCGAGGAACGTGTACATCAAGAAGAACGGCTTCACGCTGCACCGCAACCCCATCGCGCAGAGCACGGACGGGGCGCGCACCAAGATCGGCTTCAGCGAGGGCCGGCACGCCTGGGAGGTGTGGTGGGAGGGCCCGCTGGGCACCGTGGCCGTCATCGGCATCGCCACCAAGCGCGCGGCCATGCAGTGCCAGGGCTACGTGGCCCTGCTGGGCAGCGACGACCAGAGTTGGGGCTGGAACCTGGTGGACAATAACTTGCTGCACAACGGAGAGGTGAACGGCAGCTTCCCCCAGTGCAATAACGCGCCCAAATACCAGGTGAGGGGGCTTGGAGCGGGCTGGGAGGTGCTGGCTGTCCCTCGCTGTCCTGGCTGCCTGCTGAATTGCTCCAAAGTGACCATCAAAGGTCTCTTTGCCTTCCCTGCAGAAGGCAAATGATTGCACCTTGTGAGCCTTTTCCCCCCTTCATTTACTGCTTCCACAGGGTACACCTGTCTGGTGTTCAGTGCACCTGACCCTGGGTTGTTTCCACACTTTAATCTCAAACACTGAGTGTCAAACCTGTACTGTGGGTGTCTGCTTAGACATCGTGGTGCTTTTTTGGAATAAAACCTGAAAAGGCTGTTGTAGCTTTCTGAAGTAGCGACTTGCCCCACAGCAAGGTGAGTGTCTGAGGGCTTGTACCCCTTTGTAGTCTGGCAGGGTGAGCTGAAGTTAGTGCTTAGGTGAGAATCTTCCTGCAAAAACCTGCAGCAGTGGTGTTTGCTGCTGCTTTGCTCACTGGCCACCATCCCATGGGTGACATCCCTTATCTGATGTTCAGGTAACTTCAGGGTATTAAAGAGCAGAGGCCACCCCACCTTTTTGTCCTTACAGAAGTGCTTGTCTTGTCGTTCTGCCTGTTCACACAACTGCCTTTTCACTGCTGGATTTGCTTGTGTTGTAACTTAAACTGGATCATTGTAATTTCCATCTCATATTCAGAGAATGAGATAGAAGGGACTTTAAAAATAAACCAGTCCAGCCCCCAGTGCTGTGGCTTTCTACTGGCTTACGTTTCACTTGTGGATGAAGATCTGTGTAGCACCTTGTGTCTGATATTCCTAAATTTTGTGTGAAAGTTCAAGTCAGTGATCCTTTGGTGTATTTTGTGTTTATTAAGACATGTGCAGTGATCTGCTTATAGAAAACGTGTTTACAGGGAACACGTGTGTGTTAGTGTTGGCTGGAAGAAATTCCCAGTGCTGGGGCTGGCTGGAGAAGAGTCAGGAGTTTGTGTGGTGCCTGCTGTGCTTGTGGCTGTTCTCTGGGACTTTTACTGATACCTGAAATAACATGTGCTACATAAATGCAGGGAGTTCTGGGCCTGCCTGGATCCAAGGCTTCTGCTGGGGCCAATGTTGGTTTCACTTGTGTGTATGTATATATATATACTTTTTAGGGTTTTTGTTTTACATTTTGTACTGAAATTTCCTTTTACCATGGTGAGGGAACACCCCTGTCAGTGCCAGCACCTGCATATTAGTCTATTCTGGGATTTTTTTGTAGGTGGCACTCGCCTTTCTTAAATACATTGTCTTTAAAAATGCTCCTCACAGAGCAGTTGCTGCTCAGCAATAGCACAGCTGAACACAGAGTTCAGGTAACTTAGAGCCCATTGCAAAGATTCCAAAGCTCTCGAATATTTCCCAAGCACAAAGCATGCAGTGCCTGCTCTCAGTGCTCTTGCAACTTCATATGGGAAAGGTCATGTTTATTATCATAAACAGGTGGTGGATGCAGGCTGTCCTGCAGCAAAGGTACTCAGGATCATGGTGAAATTGAGAAATTCCCATCATAAGAGCAATCAATCATGAGACACAAGACAGCCCTGCTTTAAAATTCTCTGCTACATTACACTTTGCATTATTTTTGTTTCCATCTGAACATGCTGACTCTTTCTGTGTGTTACTTTTACTCCCCTTCCTGTCTCTGTTTCCAGATAGGTGAAAGGATTCGAGTTATCCTGGACATGGAAGACAAAACATTAGCGTTTGAGAGGGGCTATGAGTTCTTGGGAGTTGCCTTCAGAGGACTGCCAAAAGTTTGCCTGTATCCAGCAGTGTCTGCTGTGTATGGTAACACAGAAGTGACTTTGGTCTACCTGGGAAAGCCTCTGGATGGATGACATGGATTGTTCCGTTGGGACATCGAGATGTGGATGTTTGGGAGGAGAAATCTGCATGTTGGTTAGAGGGAAATGTGTATTAGAGGAAAAAAACAACAAAAAGGTGTGGGTGTGTGTCCAAGAGCCATCGAGGCAACCACATGGAATTTGGAAACGGAGGACCAGCTGTACTTCAGAATTTGTGTTATATTTCCTCTTTCTACCAGGCCAGAAAAATCCTCAGGGCTGCAGTTGGTTGAGTGGGAAGCTGACACATGCATGTTGCAACAGATTTTATTGCTAAAATGGCAGTGTGACCTCAATCATTTAAGAAAGGACTTGATACAAAAATGCTTGAGGAAATTACCCTGGGATTTGTAAGTGGCGTGTTTTGTGAGAGACTCCCATTTCCAAACTGCTTGTTCCTTCCTTCCCTCCTTGGGGCCAGCGTGGGGGCTGGAGCAGAGAGGGGCTGCTGGGGGTATTTACAGTTTTTAGTGTCCTGAGAGGCACAGTCTGTGCAACTGCCCTTCTCTGGTATAACCATACAACACGTGTGCAGCTATTTTTAAGTGTATTTTAAGGATTGTATATAAAGAAAACGTTGAAAAGAACAGTTAAAAGAAAGGGTTTGCTTTATTCTAACTGGGACAGAATTTCTTAAAGGGAAAAAATCACCCCCCTCCCTAGCACCAGAGCACACACCTGGGACAGGTGTACAGCCTTCATGTCAGTGCAGTTCTGTTGTAATGTGCTTTGGGATGCTCTTGTGGAGTGAGGTGCTACTTTGGGTTGTTTCCTGTGAAAGTTTCCTTGGCTTCAGTGACAGGTTTGTTCTCTGTAGGAAACAAAAACGTTTTCCCTGCGAGTTTTCCTTTCAGCAGAACTTGTGCTCCCCTTGGGGAAGGAAGGCTGAGCACAGCACTGAGCTTGCCTTCCTCTCCAATCAAAACCACCACCTTTTCAAAGCATTCTCTCACTTGCTAATCACTGTTGTGAGATGTCTCAACATAACGTGGAAGGAGCATTGGGCTTCTGCAACCAGACCTTACTTTCAGCTTCAGTGGCTTTATAAAGCTTTAAGGCTTGCCTGAACCTTTCTTAACTGAATCAAATCCCCTTGTTGGTATGGTGGTACCCCAACATTCACCTGCACAGGACTAGTAAAACTCTCACCAGCCCTTTCATGGGGATTCTGGATCACATTTGGTGTTTGTGCTCTTCTCTGATTTTCTCAAAGCCATGTCCAGACCCCCCAAGGGTGTCTATGTGCTGGCCTGTGCAGGCTGGGAAGCTGCCAGGTGTAGTGAGGAGGGAATTCCTGGTGGAACCACTTTCCTGTGAGGCTGGAAGGTCTGTAGGGAGCCCTAGGAGGGCCCTTTACCAGGGCAGGAAGGCTGTGAGCCCCATGGCTGGCTTATGACTGGTTTCATGCTGGTTGGCATCTCCCAGAGCTGCCTGGGCTGTTTCAGAGCTGCTTTTTGGAGAGGGAGAAGGAAATGTTCATACAACCTCTTTTTTTNTCCTTTTCTGCCTTAGGCACTTCTTTTTCGTTCTTTTTTTTTTCTTTTTTTTTTCTTTTTTTTTGCTAGAGAATGTGAGTTTCTTGGTATCAGACACTGGCAATTCTCTGAGCATGGAAGAAAGAGGAATTCCTCTTAGGCTGTTGCTCATCCCCTCCCCTGTTCCTCAAGGAGGTGAGTGAGGCTTTGCCTTGGAGTGCTTTTGACCGGGTAGATCACCAGGTTCTGCCCTGGAACTGTGTAAGTTGTTACCATTTAAAAGTATTTATTTGTTTAGTTTGTTCATTGCTGAAAGGCAAATCAAGGTCTGTTCCTCTTGCTGCATCAGGCAGAATGTGCTGTGAGCAATGGAGGTGTTTTAGGTGGTGCTGAGAACAGCCAAATAAAGGATGTGGGACAGGCATCCGAGTACCTCCCGGACAAATCTGTTACAGGCATTGATTGTACTGGACTGTGAAGTGTCTGCAGAGCAGATCTGTGGGGCATAGAGTTGGGGATAAAGGAGACAAAACCCTGCCCACTTTAGGAAAAGAAATAGTCCCCAGGATGAATGTATTCTCAGTGCAGTCCTGAAAGATGCAACCTCTGCGGTTGTCCATGATCCAGTTAGAGGCAGGGAAACCCTGAGAATTCCAAGGAGTTTTAATCACAAATTCAGATTGATTCCCATTCTTCAGACTGCATTTTACCCTCTAAATAATTTCCCTCTAAATCAGAAATGCTGAAAGTTGAACATTCCTTAGGGATGGGTTTGGGCGGACTCACTTATGTAAGATTATAACTTATTCCTGGAGACCAATGCTGGCTGTACAAAATATTAAAATAAACTCTGCTATCATTCAGAAGGATCTGTTGGTGTGGATTGTTGGAATGGCATCTGCAGGATCCCACAGATGGGAAGAAGGGAGTTGCAGTTTGGTGCCCCAGGAGGACAGAGGTGCTGGGGCTGTGTGATCTGCTGTGTGGCTGCTGGGAAAGAGAGAGTCTGAGTGGTTAAGGAAACTCAGCGATCTGATAGCTGTGCTTGGGAAATTGCCTCTTCTGAAACAGGGATTCTCTCTCATGGCTGTGGGAAAGGCATTCCTGCTGCTGGAGGGCTCTGAATTGGAGTTGGGGTGGTGTGGTCACTGCTTCCTGTTGTTTCCTTAGCTTTCCCTATTCAGTATGTCCCTATTTCCCTGTTCAATATTTCACCCTGCTTTTAGGAAGAAGTATTGTGGTTTTGAGCTCTGAGGCACTTTGCAAACTCTCTGCACGAAGAGTTTGCTTTTAAGCAGTAAATTTTGACTGACACCTCCTTCAGGAGCAGAGAGGTTTGGTGCTGACTCGCCAAGAAGGCAGAGTTGGTTTTTTTAGCCTGAGGTACCTCAGGGTCAGCTGAGCACACAGTTTAGGGTATTTTTTCTGATCATGACAGGATTTAAGGGCTTTGGACGGGGGGAAAATCAAGTGTTCACAGCCCCTATAACAGAATCAGTCAGATTAACAGGTCTTGGCTTCAGAATCTTAGAGGATTTTGGGATAAGTGAGCATTTTATCTGTCATTTTAATAAAATTCAGAATTCCTTGTGGTTTGAGTGTGCTGTGAAATCTGTAGGGAGCTGAACAGTCATTCCTCTGTCCCTGTCATATCTGTGAGGAGGTGAGGAGCTCAGTGTGGTCACTGGTTTGGGGGCAGAGGCTGTTCTTGGCCTTGGTGGTGCCTTGTGCTGGCCTTAAGCCACTTGTGTGACTCCTCAGGTGCTGCTGACAAACTGATAAATCCAGATGGGGTGGGAAACTGGAAAATGCTTTTATCCCAGCTGAAAGGCTGCAGTGAGTGTCCATTTTTGGAAGTCCCATGTGCACCTTTCCCTGGCAGAGGCCACTCAGTCCTGTCCCTCCTGGCCACGTTTCAGGTGACAAAGCCAGGCAGGAGCAGATGGCCCCAGTGCTGTGGCTGTGCTCTTCCCTGCCTGCTTTGGAATGTGACAGCAAGAAATCCAACTTTTCTCCCTGCTTATCTCTGATCTACATTTCTAAATTCCCTGAGCACACTGGGTGTGTTTCCAGATGGCTGCCTCTATTTTTTTTCCTCTTCCATTTTCGCTGGGTTGATGACAGCAGCCATGAGTTAAAATAACACTGGGCCTGATCGTAGTCTGATCATGCAAAACTGGTTTTCTTAAAGTATTTTAGAGGTGAGCAGCCCTCAGTCATTCCTTAAGCTATGTATTTCCATGTGAATATTTCAGTTTTTACATGTTATAAATAGCTCTTAGATGTGTAAGTGAATTTTTTTTCACTTACTTGCTGTGAAATCTGCAGATAGCAAATGGCATTACTGAAATTTCACTAAGATCCTTTCTACACTTAAAAATCAGGTTTTCAGGGGGTTGGCAGTGGCCATGCTTGACTATGTGACAGTGGCCCACCTTGTGCTAGAGTATGATTGAAAGAAAAAATGAATGAAGCAGTGAATTAACACAGAAAGCTTTTCCTGCAGTGCTGCTGGACCTGCTAATTCATCCCTTAAGCAGAATTTTTTCCTACTGCTGGATGATGCTGTGTGACTACTGAAGGAACTCTCCCATCTCCCCACGAGAGGGCAAAGCTGTGGGAGCCTTGGCTTGTGCTCAAATAAGTGCTGAGTACAATAAATGTTTTTAATGTGGAACCTACTCCCTTAACAATTACTTCCTGTTCTTTTCAAAAACCAGACCAAACTCAAAACCCTCAACAGAAGAGGATGATGGACATAGCATTTTTTAAAGTTCACTCCTTAATTTGAACTCTGTGTCCTGAAATAGGCTGAGCAAATATTTGCATTTCAGAAAATAATTTTTAGTGACACCAAACTGAGCCAAAGCTCCAAGATCACCTTAAAGGATTGAAAGGGATTTGAGAGGCTCAAACAAAATGTCAGAGTTGCTGTTCAAGGTCCACTTTTTCCAAGTTTTCCAATTTATGATGAGGAAATAGTGATATCAGCAAAAGATTATTTAAAAAAAAAATAAGAGCAATTGAAAGAGGATTTTGAAGTCAAACTCATTGTATGTTACAAGCATTGCTCATTCTTCTGCAATTTTACCAAGTCAGGAATTGAACGGATTTTCCCTTCTTGCCTGCACTGGTGGGTGTGGTGTGAGCTACCTACAGTGGTTTCATGTCTGCTTGATTTATTTTGTCTTTTTAATCTGGAGCTTCCCTTGCTTAGGAGAACTCAGCCATATCCCATCACTTTTAAATAGCAATCTAAGAGAGTAAACTCTGCCAGTTCCAATATGTGGCTTTATAAAGTGCTGGACAAACCTGCTAGTAGGGAAATTGATGTTGGCCAAAATGTTTTTATTGTATTCAGATACTGCAGAGGTAAACGTTTTTCATGGAATCCCAGATTGGTTTGGTCTGGAAAGGATTCATCCAGTTCCACCCCCTGTAATGTGCAGGGATACTTTCCACTAGACCAGGTTGTACAGCCTTTGCCAAAATCACCTTCTGGGTTTCTTTGATGGCTTTTGTTTGTTTTTTTCTGTGCTCAGGTGACAGAGGCTACTTTCCTCACACCAGGTCCCCTCTGACATTGGGCACCTGACCCCATCTGCAAGGTCTTGTGCAAAAGCAGAGCTGGAGGGTGGGATCTTGCTTTGGAAGCAGCCAAAAGATTTTATCTCAGCTTCAGCATAAAATTTTATCTATTCCTGGGTAAATAATTGACATGAGCAGAACTGGATCAGAGTTGGAACATTAGTGGGACTCAGGAGTGTGCAGGATGAACACCAGGTGGTTTTATGTGCCCACTTCACCCCACAGTGCTGTGCAGCTCTGGGATGTGACTTTACTGGCAGTGTGAGCTGCTCTTCCTGGCAGGAGCATGGAGAGCAGGAGGGGAGATCTGAGTATTGATCCATGTGTCTGGCTGAACCTCCCCCCTCCTGCACTCCTGTGCTGATTCAGGTCCCACATTAAGAGGTGGAACTGCTTTCAGTCTCTCCCAGATGTAGCTGCAGGGATGGCATTTTGGATACAGCAGTGATGTCACCTGTGTTACAGCGTGGTGTCACCTGGTAGAGTTTGTTTTAATAACCCACAGAAACATGTCCTGGCAGTTCTCCTGTTTTCTTACCCCAAACCAAGGGATGTGTCCTAAGTACAAGAGTGTGCTCCAACTCCAAACCCCAAAACCCACAGAACTGGATCAGAGTTGGAACATTAGTGGGACTCAGGGGAGTGTGCAGGACGGAAATGAGGTAGCTTTATGTGCCCACCTCACCCTACAGAAACATATCCTGGCAGTTCTCCTGTTTTCTTACCCCACACCAAGGGGTATGTCTTGGGTACACAAGAGTGTGCTCCAGCTCCAAACCCCAAAACCCTCAGACAGGCTTTGTCACTTGTCCCTCAGGGAGCAGGGATGCTGTGCCCCATGGCTGAAAACCTGGGAAAAGAAGATTTTGTAGCATGCATTTGCTTCCAGAAGATCTGCCTGCCAGCCCAGGCTGGGGCACAGGGATGTTGGCCTTCTGGCCAGAGAGGAAGATGGGTGGGACACGCTGAGCTCTGCAAGGAGTTGAGAGAGTTTCACTTCCCTTTGTGTTCATGGCTGAATTACTCATTTCTCTGAAGCAGAACTGCAGCAGGGAGGGAGTTTGTGGGGCTGCAGATGGGAGTATTTTTTTTTTTTGGTCACAATTTGCATTCCGGAATGATGTCCCAGCAGTGACTTGTCCAAACCTTCTCCTTCTGGTAACTTACAGCCTCCAGCCTTGAGAGTTGTAGGCTAAAAACTGACAGAGAGGAGGTTTAGATTTGATATTAGGAAGAAATTCTTCCCTCCTGGCACAGGGTGACCGGAGAAGCTGTGGCTGCCCCATCCCTGGAAATGTTCCAGGGATGGCCAGGTTGGACAGGGCTTGGAGCAACCTGGGCTAGTGGAAGGTGTCCCTGCCCATGGCAGGGGTGGCCTTTAATGTCCCTTCCCACCCAAATAGTTCCATGATTCTATGATAAAAACCTTTGGTTAATGTGCTGGAGTAGCTGGGCCAGGGGGTTTTATTGCTTTCAATGGCTTATTGCACAGAACAGCAAAGGTCAATTTATCTGCACGTTGGAAATCCTGTGGGAAAAGCTTGGGCAGCTCCTTCAGGTCTAACTGCAATCAAAGTCCAAACTAGATGAAAGCAACCTGGTTGTGGGGCTTTAAAGCCCTTGAGGAGATCTAGGAGGAATGACAGGATGGTTTGGGTTGGAAGGGACATTAAATCCCATCCAGTCTCACCCCCTGCCATGGGCAGGGACACCTTCCATTATCCCAGGGTGCTCCAAGCCCTGTCCAACCTGGCCTGGTTGGACATTTCCAGGGATGGGGCAGCCACAACCACTCTTGGCAAAAGATCAGAGGTCTTTTCTGACTTTGGGCACTGGCTTCTCCTGCAGATGCTGTTCCCTAGAGTATCTGGACTGTCTGGGATCATAAGGGAGTGGCTGCACTTGGCTTCCAGTTGCTCAGAAATATGAGAGTCTGCTGCTTCAGCATCCAAGGCATCCTGCTGCAGGCTGTGCTCTGGACAACAAGTGGTCCAGATGCTCTCCTGCGAGAAGGTTCACCCTGGCCTCATGGTGGTGGATCCTAAGGAGCCCTAAAACCCCAGCCTGGGAATCTGTGAGCAGAGCTGGAGCCCACAGGGTGGGAGCAGGGGGGAAATGAGATCCCTGCTGCAGCTTTCCCTCTCCAGCCGCTTCCCCCTCATCATTTACAGCCGAGCAGGAAGAGCAGTGACCGCAGATGGAGCTGCCTGGGCTGGACCTGCCTGCAGCCTCACCCCCAGCACAGCCTCTGGGAAGGGGCTGTGGCTGAGCCACTGACCAGCTCCCCTCTTCCCTTCCCACCCTGTGCTCTCAGAAACATGGCTTTGCTTCCCACTAAATCCTTCCTCTGAGTCCCACAGAGGAAATGGGCACCTTTTGGGGACTGAGGGGTCAAAAGTGAGAGCCTCTATGAAGTTCTTGCTGTGGGGCTCCTGGTTGGTGTTTAGATCCTTGATCAAATGTCCTCCAAGCCCAAAGACATAATTTTCCCAATTGTTTTTGCTGCAGTTCAGCTGGATCCCTGTAGGCTTGTTGCATGCTGTCAGTCTGGGGGATTATTGCCTTTCCCCTTCCTCCCTGATCTCCCACAACTCCTCTGGTGTTGGCAGGCAGCACGATGCTGCAAGGGTGGGTGAGCAAGCCCAGGGCTCTGCTCAAAACATCTCAGAACTAATCCTGGCTTCAAAGAAGTCTTCTTTGAACCCTGCTTTCCATCAGAAAACCTGGCAAGAGCTAAGAGATTCCTGACAGGTGGAAATATATTGAAGAAATTCTTGGCTGTGAGGGAGGTAAGGCCCTGGCACAGTTGCCCAGAGGAGCTGTGGCTGCCCCATCCCTGGAAGTGTCCAAGGCCAGGCTGGATGGGGCTTGGAGCAACCTGGGATAGTGGAAGGTGTCCCTGCCCATGGCAGGGGGTGGAATGGAGTTGTCCCAGAGGAGAGTGCTGGGGCTCCAGGGGCTCCCAGACACGCAATCACTGCAAAAACAGAGCCTGGAGCTTTACTGACAGATGCAAGAGCTGGCACATGCCTTTCCTTGGACCCAGGTAAAGCAGCAGGCAGGTGGTTTGGCCACAGCTTGGGGGAAAAGAAATGGTTTTGAGGCTGAATATAAATCCTCGAGTTTTTTCCCGTGGTTTCCCCTGCAGGAACTGCCCCAAGGGGAGCTGTGCTTCCTGCAGAGCTCCAGCCCTGCTGCAGCACTGGGGCTCTCTGAGCCCACACTCCTGTACAGCAGTGCACCATCCTGGGATAGGACACATCCCTAGCTACCCCCTGGGGTTAAACTGGGTGCATTTCCATTAGGAAATTCAGCCAGATGAAACTCCAGAGCTCAAGCTTAAACTTCAGGAATCAAGCTGTGCATTTTAGCTTTTCCCTTTGCCTATGGAACAAATTCTGGTTTTTTGTTTTCATAGTTCTTCTTAAATTAAAGGCAACTATTGCTGTTGGCAGCTTCTGAGATACAGAAGACCTCAGGCTTCCCTTGTTTTATCCAGAGCAGGTGATTAAATAAAATAAATTAAATTAATGATGCTTTGCACCATCATCCCTTGCAGAACCATTTTTAAAATTCTCGCCAGTCCTCCATCCCAGTGGGAGTCAAGGAAGCCCATGGAGAAATATTTCCATTTCTCTTTTCCCCCACTCACCAGGTCCTTCTGTTGTGTGAACCATGAGTGACCCTTCTGGTGCTTCCACTTGGGGATAAATCACATTCCCTGCAGGAAAACACATGTTCAGTGATGGGGTTGCTGTTTCCTGTTGCAGTTTCCCAAGGGTCCTGTGCTGGGTGCATTCCAGGAGAAACTGTGAGCCTGCCCTCTTATCACAGCTTTGCTCTTGGGCTGTGTTTGACAATTTGAAGGTAATTAAGGGAAAATGATTGTTTGGAGGAGGAGGAGGAGGTGGGAGGAACGGAAGAAGCTCACTGGGTGTAAAACCATAAGGGGATTCCCAGTCCTCTCCTACAGCTGCAGGAATTGCAGCTGCACGTTTGGACATGGCTCCAAGCAGCTGAATCTCCTTCAGTTTAACCTACCTGTGCCATTGAGCTGCATTGGAGCTTCCTGAAGAGCTGATCAGAGGAGCAGCTCCTGGCACCTCAATCCCTTCACTGTGCTGATATAAAAAACTAAATTACCCCCTCTCAAAGCACACATCAAATAATTACCCCCTCTCAAAGCACACATCAAGAGAGGACTGGGTGGGGGTGTGAGGGGAGGAAAAGGAGGGGACCAAGCAGCAGCTTCAGGACTTTTTCAGAACCACCCGGCTGCAGGATGTGGGAAAAGTGTGAAGAGCAGCAGCACTGGTGCTGATGCCCCAGGACAGAGCTGTGGGGTCAGCACTGGAGTGGGGCTGCTTTCCAGGGACACCAGGGTGGGGGAAACCTGGATGGGCCCTGCAGGGGCTCTGCCAGCCCATGGTGCTGCTGGGGAGGGGGGTTACACTGCCCTGCCTTTGGGGATGGGCTGGGGGCAAAGCAGGGAATGAACAAAACAGGTTGTTTCCTTTCCCAGTTCCTGCTGGGCTGCAGGAGGAAGCTGGTTTGACCCCCAGGGCATCACCTTGATGGTGGCACCACAAAAAGGAATCTCATCAGAAGGTGTCCAGAGAGTGGAGTCACGGCTGAGGATGCCCAAATTTTACAGCTCTGCCAGCTCTCGTGTCTCCAAGCACCAGGTGAGGGGTTAGATTGTGGGCAGGGTTTGGGGTGAGGAGTTTTTGGTCATCAGCTGATCTCAGCCTTTTGTGTGTCCTTGAGCAATGCCATGGGAATTTTGCCCTTCTGTGAGCTTCTGCCACTCCTGTTTTCTTCTTTCTTCTCCTTCTTGATTTTTATTTGTCCAACTTCCTTGAAAATGGAGGAAATGAAACCACAGGGCTTTTTTGTGAGTGATGTGGGACAGCCTCCTCCTAGAGAAGAGATGAAATTTGGGGGGAAGGCAAGAAAATTCTCTCCCTGGTCATTTTTGTTGGTTTCAGGAGTTTGGGGGCCATGTGGTCTGGCAGAGAGGGGGGACCCTGTCTGGGATGTCACCTGGAGGGATGTTGGAGGTGTCTCTTGGTGTGCTGCAGTGACACAGTTCATCTCCCAACTCTGCAAATATCCCATTGGCACCATGGAACACATGGCATGTGGAGCATGGACCTGCTGATCCCAGACAGGGTCCTGCTGCAGGGCTGGATCCTTTCTCTGTAGTTTTGAGCCCTTTCCCTGCTAGGTAGATCTGGGCAAAGTTTTCCTCCTCAGAAGCTGGATTTGCTGGGGACCCAGGGATGTGTGAGGACCCTGGGAAGGGGGAGACATGGGGTGGAGAGATGGAGAGCAGGGGTAGATGGGGGTGAGGAGGAAGGGGACCTTCCTGTGCATATTGCCTTGGAAATGTGGATCTCTGTTTCCTGGCAGCTGCAGGAAAAGCCATTTCTGCTGACTTTCACTCAGGAACTAGCACTCAGGAGATCTCTGGGTGGTTCTGACTTGTGCCCTGGGTGCTGGGTTTGCTGAAATCCCAAGCAGCCCCAGGACACCCAAAGATCTGGGAGCAGGGGCATAGGAACATCCTGAATCTCACTTAGGCAGTGTGAGGGACAGGCACTGGCATCCCAAAGTTACTGGGGACTCAACACCTGGGACATGTCCAGCTTTGGCCTGGGCTGGAACAGGAAATAAATAACAGCACCTTCTTCCCCCATGGGATGCACACCTTGGCTCCTGTCAAACCCCTGAGCTGGGTGCTGGAGGTAAGAGGGTTCTGGAGGGACACAGTGGGAATGGGTGCCATGCAGGGGTGGCATTTCTACATCCTGCAGGAGTGGTGGCACGGCTGTGCAGGGCAGAACCACCCCCACTGACCATCTCTGTGACATTAAACCCCGAGCAGGGGTTCTGCTGCTGGAGCCATGTAGAGGAGCCCCAGGAGCTGTGTGACCCCCTGTCCCCCTCGCTGCCTGCCTGGCCCTGTGGTTCCTCCTTGCTGGGAGCCCTGTGTGAGTGCATGACCCGTGCTGGGAGTGCTGAGATCAGTGAGTGGAGCCGGGCCCGCTCGCTGCCTCCATGTGACTGCAGTTTCCGTCGCTCCTTCCGCAAAGGCTATATTGGTGTTGGTGAGAGGGCGGGTGGCACTCGGCCCCGGAGGGTGGCACACGGACCCCTGGGT
>VZTT01074415.1:1688-14343 GCA_013400855.1 Buphagus erythrorhynchus | reverse complement strand
CATATACATATACATCAGCCACTCTTACATCAGTGCTGGGATAAGACAAGACATGACAGCTCAACATTCCTGTGTTTTTACAGCAGCAACAGGCTCGTGTACAGCAAGGGGAGACTTCCCCTGGGAGCATATGCTCCTGCCAAGCCTGCTTCAAGGTGCCTTCACCCAAGGAGGGCACATAGCAGGGTGGATAAAACTTTATTTTGGCTACCCCTTTATGTCGCTCCTTCAGTGAATCAGGAAGGAACCAGCAGTTCCATTAAGTCCTTCCAGCTCAAGACCTGAGCACTTGGATACAGCAGTGAAACTTCAGACCTCTGTCAGGGCCACTGGGGTGGCCCTGCCTTTGTCTTCCAAAGCAAATACGATCTCATTGCAGGTACCCTTGAGCCCATTCATTTCTAGCCATACCATCAGTCCTTTTTTTAAGAGACTGACAACATGGTTAGGCAGAAGCAAATCCATTTCGTAGTAACTTTCTGTGAATAATCAATATTTAGACCCTGCAACTCTAATACTGAATTATTTATTAGAGAATTTAAGTATTTGAAAAAATATCAAAGCCAGTTGTATGCTGGGCTGCATCAAAATCAGCATGGCCAGCGCGTCAAGTGATTCTTTCTCTATACTCCATCTTTGTGAGGCCCCCACCTTGACTATTGCTTCCAGGTCTGAGGTGCCCAGCACAGGAAGGACAATGACCTGTTGGAGTGAGTCCAGAAGAGGTCACCAAAATGATCAGAGGGATGGAGCAACTCTCCTGTGTGGAAAGGCTGAGAGAGTTGAAATTATTTAGCCTGAAGAGAAGACTTCAGGATGACCTAATTGCATGCTCCATTACCTGAAGGAAGCCTAGAAGAAAGATAGAGACTATTTACAAGAGCATGTGGTGATAGAACAAGGCATAATGGCTTTAAACTGAGAGTAGGTTGAGATTAGATATTAGGCAGAAATTCTTTAAGGGTGGTGAGGCACGGGAACAGGTTGCCCAGGGAAGTTGTAGATGTCCCATTCTTGTAAATGTTCAAAGCCAGGCTGGATGGGCCCCCAAGCCACCTGGTCTAGTGAAAGGTGTCACTGCTTATGGCAGGGGAGTTGGAACAAGGTGACCTTTAAGGTCATCTTCCAAAGCAATCCATTCTATGATTCTGTACTTATTCAAACTGCATTATTAGAAGGGTAAACTATTAGGTACTCTGAGTACTAGAATATCTTACTACAGCCCTGGCTAGAGGGAAACTTGTGCAAGTATATAACAAACATGATAAGCAGGCAATAAATAACTTCCAGGCCATCTCCTACTGCTTAGAGATGACTTGGCTGAAGTGGTATGTAAGGGATAGGTCCTTAACAGAGCTTTAAAGACATGAAGTATTTGGACCATCCCCACTGATTGTCCAGTACCTAAAGAATATCAAAGGAAGATATTTTTTGCATTAAAAAAACACATTCTGGAGATGTGTGAGTCGGGAAAAGAGAACAGACACATTTGTACTGCAGCTGGAGCTGAAGGACTACCAGGAGTGAAAAAACCCAGGAAACTTATTTCTGAGAGGTTGTTGGGGGTTGTATTTTCCCTTTTTCTTTCTGTGGAATTTTTCCCATTGTTATGCTAAGTATTTGGGTCTACACCTATAAGCTCAGTTAACAGTTTTCTCTCAAAGGGGGGAGGAGAGGGGCAACACCAGAAAAGAAGAGTTGGGGTAGGGGGCTTGCGCTCTGGCTCACTCTCTCGTCTGGCTCGGAGCAGGACGGTCGCTAGAAACTCCGCTCTGCCACGCTGACGTGGGAGCTGCCTTCCCTGGCTGTGGGATCCTGAATCCTCCCTGCTCAGCCCCTCTCCTGCATCTCCTACTGACTTCAGCACATCCTTTTGGAGCATCGGGACTGACCCTGCCCTGGGACCTGTGAGCAGCTTCTCCCCTCTGCCCTTTCCCATTTTGGGACACGGACGCCATTCCCCGCAGCGCCCCTCCAGCCACGTGGGATCACCGCTTCTCCTCCCTGCTCGCCGAGAGCATCAGAACAGTAATCACAGCACAAAGGAAAGGGGTCCACAACCAGAACTGTTTACTGGGTTTTTTCTGCTCTGTTGCTGTTGATCTCACAGTTATTGTTGTGTTTTTGTTTCTCCTGTTATACATATATATATCAGTAAAGAACTGTTATTCCTACCCCCATATCTTTGCCTGAGAGCTCTTTAATTCCGAAAATCATAGTAAAGTGAAGGGGAAAAAGGGAAGGGGGAGTTTATGCTCTCCTTTCAAAAAAAGAGGCCCTTGTCCCTTTTGGCAGATACCTGTCTTTCAAACCAAGACAGAGGTGATGTTTGAACATGCACAAAGGTAGGTTGTGTACTAGATCAAAAACATGACTTTGTCATTTTTGGAGAAAAACGTAAACACTTTGACCAAGTCCAATCATTCTATCATCAGATGCAATGAATTTTTTGCAATTAAGTGGGTAGAAGGTGATAAACATTTTCCCCAAGAAGTCCATATGCTCTATGTCTTTAGTCCTACATATTATTTATTTATTAAAAACTTTTTAAAGTAAAAAAATCTTTGTCACTCTCAGTTCATCCACAAAGAGATTTCTGTGTCTCTGTTGGAAGTAGTCTTGTTTGGCTCTTCACTTAAGACCTGTCATCTGATTTCAGTGTCAGGAAACATTCTGGGTTTATTTCCATCAATTTGTGCATCTATCTTACTTCTTACCTCCTCACTCAAACTGGGCCCCTAATTGTATACCTGACCTGCAGGTATACAAATGAACAGGAAAAAATTTCATCTCATGAAGTTCAGAGTTATTTCCCCTGGTAGGAATAGAAGAGCTCTTCCTTAGCTTGCTCTCTTTTGCAGCCGTAAGGGGCAGTGGTACTCTCTTAAACCTCATTTCCACCCTGTGTCTGTCTGAGGCACAAGTCCTGGATGTGCCAAGCCTGTAAACCCTTCTCAAGCATGCTCTGACTCCAGCTGCCAAATGCTGATTTCAGCTGGCAAGCAGCAGGCAATGGAGTTAGCCAGTGTGGCAACCACCAGTTACAGCTGTCTCTTATCCATGGCTGGTGCCTTACTCCTCAGGAAGCCAAGCCAAGACCCAGGCTGAGGGTGGCTGTTTCTAACCTAAATGGCTTGCCAAGGTCCTGTGTGAAAGTGTGACTCTATGTACAAATCCCAGACAGGTGCTTCCCAGATGATGTGTTGACTGTACTGTCCAAACAACATTGCATTACGGGATGCTTTACATATTTTCTGCTGCGGGGGTCTTGATATTACAGGATGACAGAAGGATATTGAACACATTGTGGATTAATGAAGGAAATTTTATTGTCTGGGTCACTCAAGGATCAGGTGAAATTACCCAAAGGACTCCTTCTGGTCTTAATAGCAGGAAGTTCATTACTTTGCTGACATTAGTGTTACTGAGGCTGTAAATAGACAAGATGGTAAACCTGTTTTAAGATGCCTATTACAAGATCAAAAACCCTGTGGCCATATGACACAAAGCACTAAAACAACTTCAGTCTGTCAGTTCAAATTTGTTCCAAATATTTTGAATTCTTAGTACAATTTCAATCTGTCTTGACAGATCAGTTTTTAGCTCATCCTGCCCACTCTAATTTTATGCTGAATACACATCATCTGTTTACCCATAGTTGGGATAAAGCCTGGCATATATCCACATATTGTACTCTGGCTAATTCATCAGAAATATGCCTGTGCCTCATTCACATTGGATTTGTACCACAGGCTGATCCAGGAGCACACAGATCTTATACTGTGGAAGCACAGCCAGCGTGAGGCCTGTTGACAGAAATGGTATGTGACAGAAAGAATCTAGGAGGAAAGTAAAAAGTATAAAAGCTGGAGGAAAGCTGATGAGCAAAAAAAAAAAAAAAGAGACATGACTTGAAAGGAAAATAAATCAATTAATTAAATAATAAATCATAGCACGGGAAATAAAATATTTGAAAACCACACAAATACTGCAGGTAGTGCAAATATGGTCACACGTAGTGCCAGATGTAAAGCATTGAGGATACAGATGAAAGGAAACTCAAGATGAGGCAGAAGGTCAATGCAAGCTTCTCAACTTGATGAAGGAATTACTGGGTGAATTTCTGTGGTCTCTTTTATAAAGACCAAGCCTAATAGAGTGAACCTTTCCACTTTAATGTTGGTTGGTCATAAGTAATTGCCAGTCACTGTGGTGGTGCAGTCTGGATTGCACACACAGACTTGAGTGTATTTTTGCTGCAGCTCTGAAAGCAAGGCTGTGCTGCTGGGTACAAAAAAGAAGAATATAACAAGAAAATGGGAGGACTGTCTGGAGAAGAGGAAAAAATCTAATTAAAATTGAATGAAAGACAAGAAGATATAAAACCTCACATGATCTCATTAAATTAGCAATTGAAAAGTCCTTGAGAGCAGATTTAGACTTGACTCTAATTTTTTCCTCGCTCTAGCCAAATGTTTTCCTTTTACAGGTGCAACTGCTTTGATTTGGGTGATAACAGTCCTATCCCTGCATGTAGATGTCCACTACAGCTAAAATGTCAGCTGAAATTTTTTGCTGGAAAGGACAACATGTTTTGATTCTCTTCTCTCATTCTTCTGGCTGCCAGGGAAAGGGAAAGGCATAAGGAAAATGAAGGGAAGAGGGGTGTCTCTTCACCTGGTCTCTTGTTGCCCAAAATTGAATATATTTTGGTTCATCCTTCTTAGATATTGGTAGGAAAGAAGCATTATTAAAAAAACTTAGAATCAATCTCATCTATGCCCAGACAAATTTCTTTCTATATGAAAATATTCCCAAAGTAATACCAGGTTGCTCTTTTTTAACTGGCTAATTAGCAAGAGGAGGTGTGTATTACAGATCACAAAGTCTTCCTGTTAAGAGTTGATAATGTAACCACATATTGTCACTCTCTCCATTTACAGGACAACTGACAGATACTTTCTCAAAAAGAATTCCTTTTTCTTTTCTCTCTCTTTGAGAAATAAAAACAATTACATAACAAAACAAATGTAGAATGCAGGTTGGTCTATACAGGAGCTGGAGGGTCAGTGAAAAGAGAAATTTAGATAATAGAACAGAAGCTCTAAAAATCATTACTAAAACTGATTGAAATTTAAAATCTCAGTAACTTAGCATATTCTAACTTAATTAAAACTTCATTGCAATTCAGAAAAGTTCTAAAAATATCAAGAAGACACTTCCTTTTCTTGCAGGTGGAATGGAGACCCATATTCCAAGGGCTTCACTGAATCCTTACTTTTGAGGCCCTAAGATTGAGCACACATTTGTCTCAAGACAAATAATCATCACAAAATAATTTCAGGGACTTTATGAATTTAAAAAAAAATACAGTGTAGAACTGCACAGTCTAGCATTCTCAAAAAGAGCAACAGGATTCTGCTCTAATTCAAAAAGAAGTAGCAACGACATTTTATTGATTCCTCCACTTCTTAAAAAAGAGAAAAATTTCCCCATCAATCTGTCGCTAAGCTTCACAAATTTGACACTCACTCCTAAGGACAGTGAAAGGAAGTTTCTGCAATTTGTAAATGCAGGACACCTATTGAATCTTCCTTTTTTACTTTTATGAACCCAAATGAAAGTGGTGTGAAATGAGCTTGTTAGCCTTTTTAAAAACAAAGTCAATTGTGATGTAACATAACCACAATTGTGGTAATCAACTCTAAAATGAGAATGAATCCTTAATATTAGATTCAATTTTGTTAACGGGAAACTGAATTTAGGAACTGTTAATTTATTAACTAGCCAAGAGATGTAAAGAAGCATGGAAAGTCTTGAACACCACTTAAAAATTTTTGGAAAAGGGTGAATACTGTAATATCAAGTAGCACACAAAAATGTCTGTGCTCTCCAGCCTAAATGTTGTGAATTCCTTCATACTAAATGTGTTTGGGAAGGAATTCACAACAGCAAGGAAAGGTAGCAGATCAGGAGAAGCAAGAGGAAGTTGTATTTTGTAGCAATAAATAAAAGCAACATGCTTAAAGGTGTGAAGAGGCCTTTGGAGAGAGGAGGAAGAGTTCCAATTCAAGGGTTATAGGACACAGTTAATCTGCCTCTGTAGTGATGCTCAGTTGAGACACGCAGGTACTGCCTTGTGTAAACCAGTAATTTTCACAAAACTTCTCAGCCTTCACTTGAACTTATTCCCATGAACTCAGATAAGAGGCACCTCTGAAGCTGGGTATCTAAACTCAAGCAGTATACGCTTTCCAGGCACTAGCAAAGGCCCTGAAAGCACAGGATTTTTATTTTTTTTTCCCATCCTATTCTTGGCATTTCAGCACAGTGAGCACCTAGGAAGGGCTGCTGATCACTGTGCCTTGGGGAAACCTTGTGAGAAAAGTGTTTATGCCAAACAAGTCTATAAACAACTGTCCATGCAGAGCACGCTTAGTCTGGGCTGTCCCACAGCTCAGGAAAGCTGTGTCCTTGTTTTAACACTGTTACTACAGAGCAAGCACTTGGGGGAATATCTGTGGGTTCACAGTGCTCATCGCTCACCTTACACTTCCTAACAGCTCTGATTCCACTGAAATAAAACAGATGATGCCCCATTTTGCAAATAATAGGCAACAAAAACTAGTGGGACTTCCTGAAGAATTGGAGTCAAACCAGCACTGGGACTTGCCGTGCTCCTAAAATTACTGGTGGCCCTGTTGTATTTAATTTCTGGTATTTGTGAATTTTATCTGAATAGATGTGATCTTTACATATGGCCTAATCTATTGTTTACTTTACAGTTTTAACAGAAACCAGTCATTTTCATACATACAATTTTTCTTGCAGAGTATCTCTTCGCCCATTGATCCCTCCCTGGACAAGGGGCATGGGTCAGAAAAAAAAACAGATGCCAAATTATGATACACATCTGCAGATACACGTCTTCTTTGTTTGCCTTTTATGTTAGGGAACAAACCCTGCCTGAAGCTCTATAGAATGCAGACATCTAGTGGTTGGATAATATAATGCAATTAACGCATCTTTACAGGACACCTGTAAAAATTTTGTGCCATCATATCATCATCTGAAGGCCTGATACCTTAGAAACATACCTATCGAAAACAGATTCTTTGGCTCTGCAAGAACTTTTTTCATTCATTACAGCCCTAGTCACAGGTATTTTGAGGTGCTCTGGCCTCACGTGTTTCTAGGATTCCATTTTAAATTGTGTGGAACTAGGATGGTCAAAATGTAAAATCAGGAAGATTCAAAATGCTGCAGCACTTCCACTTAATCACAGACTATAATTTCACACTGAAACTCATGCATTTGGTAATCATTAGTGGCTTCCCTGCCAAGAGAACACAGCTCTCAGACTCTTTTGTGTTTGTTTTTTATTTTTCTCTTGAGTAAACATCTCCTTATCTATATGAACTACTACATGTTTCTAAGCCATGAATAAATCTTTCAGCTATCTTTTGTTTTTATTTTTTTTTTCTTTTTGCTTGGCCACATATATGATTATCCAGCTAAAGAGACCAAGCCATTGTCAACTTATGGTCCAAGATAATGAAACTCACTTTGTACAGACTAATAGTGCACCAAAAAGAAAAACCCTGGTATCCTCACAACATGAGGCTAAACACACATTTTCTAGAACTGCTTTATACCTGCTATTTAAAATATTGCTGACATGGTGTATCATACTCAGCTGTATGTGTTCACTGACTTAACACAGCTTTCATTTCTTTCATGCTCACCACTGTCAGATGTTTACATGGGAGGCACTTCAGAAAGCACTGTTTGTAGTGTATATTTATACTAAAGCCTAAGGGAGGAAATGAGTTTATGTCTATGTAAGATCATGTTGTTTTTGTCTCCATCTCAGACACAAATATCACCTTTAATAATAAGTACCAGAGTTGCTTATGTGCTTGAAGCTCCTTCTCCAGTGCTTTACCTTATAAAAGAATGGAGTTTGTGTTTTGGCTTTATTCTTTTACCATCTTCCATCTCAGGAGATGTGGTGGGGATGGGAAGGTAAACCAACACAGGGAATGTGGTGAACAGCCAGAGTTTTGGATAAGGTTTGCTGTCCAAGGACAAGTAGCCAACTCGCTGTCACTGGTGGGAAAGGTGCAGGAGAGAAGCAGTCTCAGGGAATAAGGCTGGCTGGATGTGGTTTCTGATCACTGATTTGGGAGTTGGCTGTGGGTTAGTCAGCTGGTGTTACACAAGCCAGAATGGATCACTTCCAACAAAAGCAAGTTGAGATGGAAATAGAAAAGGAGTATTTCCAACCACATCCCTGCTAGTGAAAAAGAGAACACTTAAGAAGTTTCTTTATGCTGTTTTTGCTGTGTTATCTTTATACTTTCTTTTTCTTTTTTATTCAAGGCTTAAACAGCTCATTGTGTACTTTATAGGGAAAGTTCTTTCCAAGTTTATCTAATATTTCCCTTCTTTTACCTCATCTTCAGTTGTTTCTCTGATATTTGGGGAGGGGAGGCCTCTTTGGATCAAGATGAGGTCAGGCTCTGGGCAAGGCTGAGCAGAAGCAAAAAAGCTGCCACTGTCTCTGTAAACAGTATGGGAAAAACACTGGTGAGAAGCATTTGAAGACACTGAAAGGAAGAATCACAAAAAATTACCCAGCACTGAAAAGCAAACCTTGCATTAGAAGCAATTATCCCAACAAATCAGGGAGAAGACTTAAGAGGTGATCTGACTACTGAGTCAATGCTGGGTTTTTAATTTGCAAATAAGCCTAAACTAAGATGTAACAAGTTCTCCTGGACAAGGACTACATACATTGCAGGTCTATATGAAGAACCTCTCTGACAGGGCTGACTGCTGGGTCTTTTTCTTATACCTGGCATCATACAGATAATTTGTCATCAGAGAGGAATCCTCGTGTGATAGAGAAGTATATGCAAAGTGATTGTAAGGATAAGTTCTTTAATATATCTGATGCATTCAAAAAATTACTGTAAGAGAGAAGGCTCATGACAAAGTGAATGTCTTCAGAGCAAGTCTTGAACAGCATTCAGTACAAAAGACTTGGGGCTGTAAAATTAACGGGGGAAAAGGAAAAGGAACAGGACTTTAACATAAATTCATTAAGCAAAGGGAGAAACCAAATCATACAAATGCTAACAGGGCTGGTGAGCTGATGCTAGGCATATAGTCTTCAGACTGAAATATATTAAGTGTAATTAGAAGTTCTACAATTCATTTTAAATTGTTTTTAAAATAGCTTTTTATATGTAGCATTCTAAAGAGATAAATATACACACATAGGTGTGCTTACAATGGCAGCTAGAGTTTTATAAACAAATGTGCACATAAACATTTCCAAAAGCATCCAGCGTGGTCCAGCCTCAGGAGGTGTAGTGGGTGATTCTCCAGCTACATGACATTTCAGCAGGCAGCACTGCTGTATAAAGGAAGAACACATCTCAAAGCAAACTCCATGGCTGATGATGCCACCATGAAACCCAGACAAGAAAGAAAAAGCAGGACAAAATCTATCCTTCTTCCATAGCTCTCAACCCCTAGAGGTTTTCCCCTTTTTCTCTACAGCCATCATTCCCCCGAGACTCCCCCCATTTCTACAAGAAAGGAAGCTTCCCTTCATTCTCACTGGAGTGGATGTGACAACCATGAAAGGAATAGTTTGCCCAAGGCCATTACTGCACCATTGCTGTGCCCACCAGTCAAACTCAATGAAGGTGAGTCTATGCTTATGGCAGCTGCACCCTGGCAGGGTCTGGAAAATGCTGACTGGTGTGACTTCTTGTGAAGCTGCATGTGCATGGATCTCCTCTTCTTGTTCCTTCCACAGTCTCAGCAAAATTCAGCGGAAATTTCTCAGTACAATTACTTTTTCTTTATGTTGTCCTGCTGTTAAGCACTTTTATCTCCTCAGCAACAGTAGTGTTCAATTACCCTCTGAGAGTCAGGAACACAGATGAGTCAACCTTTAGGATGCAGACCAGGATGCTGGCCAGGGACAACTCCTATTTCCTCTTAGACTCATGTCCTACCTCACATCTGTTTCCACACACAGCCACTACCCCATGCTTGCCAGTGTAATGTCTAGGATCAAGCTTATCCTTTAACACACACCAATTTATTCCTGTTTATCTCCCAGGTATATTTTGGGATCAGGCCTAGAATTTATTGGTCCACCTACCTATGACTTAATTTTCACACAAACGAAAGGTGGGAACCAGGCCAAAAGACAGCTTTAGGGAGGCACAGGGTTTTCTAAGAAGCTCCACTAATTTGAATAAGTGGGAGCCCAGGATCACAGCCCAAAGTGCAAAACACATCATACCATGGTTTGAAGTCAAACTAAGAGTTTAAAGGCTCTTATTTTTTTCTGAGACCTCCAGAAAACTACAGAGGAAACTGAATAACACATCACATACAGATGGATGATCACTGACAACAGGCATCTGCCCCAATTCACCTTCCTTCTCTCAAGATCCAGATTTTTTCCTATTTCAAATACCTTCCTACAGTTTATCAGAAGCCTGTGGAGCCAGCTTTTGCCTGATGAAGCACAAAGTTGCTTTTAAGTATTATGTTATTGATTTCAAGACCAACAAGTGTGCAACTGCTCAACATCTCTTGGAAGCTTATAATTCACATTTCTAACAAATCTCTAAATTATGTGAAGCATTATGCCCATTAACATTTCCCTTCAAAAATACTTCCAGAGAGCAAACGGACTCAAAATTTTAGTAGCCATGGGCTTAAAGAGGAAATTATTAATTTGCAGGCTTACACTACCCTCAGAACCCCCTTATCAGTTTTATGATTTCTTAAAAGTATTAATACAAAGGCAGGCATGTGGAACTCCAGTTGGAGAGCAGTAGAGCCTTGCAACACTCAATAAAACCTCTCATGGATGTAGTGTAACTGAAATAATACACTGAGAGCCCTTCCTGAAAATTCCTCCCTGTGTATTCCTACCAAAACCAGAAAGACTAATTTAACTTTTCCCAATACACAACTAATGTGGGTTGACTGATCTGTAATTAGAATAAGTCTGTTTTTTGAATGAATTTTTTGCTATAATTAGATCCAGTTCTTAAGACACAGAACTGCTATAAGTATTTTTACCAGTGGGTTTTATTTTTCTTTCAAAGCCAAGCCTAGGAAAAAAAGTGCTGAGACAAATTTACTAACTTCAATTCCTCAGCAGTAGTATTTATATGACTAGAATTTCACTGCACAAGGCAATGCTTTAAAGAACAGCAAACACAGGAAGGGAGCACAGGAAAGGGAAATAATGGACTTTTTGGTGGAGACATTACATCATTTGCTTCACAAGGTATCTGTATTTCACAGCCACAAGAATATCAGCCTGCTTCAAGATAAGGAATATGTTTATTTAGAGAATAAATCTAGTTCAGATTTCACCATAATGCCAATATTTGCCATATTACTACTACAGTTCCTGTCAGTTAACACTCAGTAGTTAATAATATGTTGTATGCAAAGGGAGGTCTGAACGAGCTGTGCATATCACCCGAGAACTGTCAGGTTTGGAACATGGTTCACTCCACTTTTGGAGGGTTCATTCATTGCTGGGTGCAAGGAGACAAGAACAGACCTTCACCTGGCAGAAAACAAGTGACTTCCACCTCACAGAGTTTTGTTTTATTTTCCCAAGATTTTAGTACCAAACCTCAAAACTAAGACAAATTATCAGGCTCCTGCATTNGGCTCCTGTCAAAAACTACAGACAGTCCATCCAGGCTATTGCATCAGAGACTTCTCCTGCCCTGTGGTGTGATGCTCATCATCATTCATCAGTGGGAAGCCAGGGTCTGGTAATCAGGTGTTGGGGTTGGGCTCTGGCTGCAGCTGCTTGGGGAGTAACTGCTGAAGGAAGAGGGGCAGCAGCCAGTGAAGCTGCTACACACATGTTGCAGATACTGCAGGTGCAAAGTGTGGTTTTGGCCAGCACTGAAATCTTTAACCCAATGAGTAGATAACTTCATTAAATGTGGGCAGGAGATGGGGATAACCTTAAGAAATGTAAGTTTCTCTAAGCCCAAGGAACAACATGCTGATTGCTATTCTGCTAAGCCCAAATGGACAGATGACCTCATGGTGGGCTGCTTGTTTTACACTTTCTGTGTATTTACTGCAATACATGCTACCAAGGCTTATCTCCAAAGGAAGCACGTGTTTCTGCAGTACACCCAGTTACAAACACATGAAGTGGTCAGCGATATCTGGTCCTGCTCAGTCAGCTCACATGCACTGTGTGGGTTTGCCCTGTTGTTTCTGCTGCCACTATACACACATATATACACATAAATTACTCAGAGAGCTTGTAACTCATTCTTCAGCAGTAGTTTTCCCCATAACCCTTGACAAGGTGGATTAAGGATGCCTTCTGACTCTGCATTTACCATTTCCTGGGAATGACTTTGTGACTGATGATTGATCTGCTCCAAGGGAGTGGCCTCCTCTTTGTGACTCCTCAGTTTCCATCTTCATTGTGCCCCAGACTGGAAGTTGCTATCTGTGCCTCTGGGGTTCTTCCACTGACACAGATCTCTACGATGCCCCTCATGCTACAACAGGGAACCTCACTAATAGCTATGGTGATCAGAGCTATTGACTCCCACATCAGTGACTCTGTCCTTCA
>VZTT01074410.1:39248-50194 GCA_013400855.1 Buphagus erythrorhynchus | reverse complement strand
CCCCACCTCCCCTTTGTTCCCTGTGTTCTCCCTCTCCCCACTTTCTGCAAGAGAAACTCAGTAGCTACTGAGCTGGGTTGTAGCCCCAAATATTTAGTATAACAATGGGAAAAGTTCCACAGAAAGAAAAGGGAAAAATTCAATCCCCAACAGATAGTCAAAGCTAAATGAGAGGCAGTGGAAGGATAGTTCAGGCAAAACCAAACAGGTGAATATTTTAGTCCTTCATTTACCAGTACTCAACTAAACACTACATAGACTTAAAATAAACTTTACTATTCTGCCCAAATAGCAGGTCCCTCTGCTTTGTGTATCCTTGTGCTGACTCTGCCTTGATGAATGTGCAGAAGGAATTTTCCTCCAGTTTCACTGTGAAGAAGGCCAAACCCTCTGCAATATAGAGAAACAAATCTAGGCTCCCTTGTGTTCAAGTATGGTTTCTGAGTAGATAGCTGATGTCATTTCCCTAGGCAGCTTTCTGATAGGGAGCAATGTACCCGTATGTTCCTCAAGCTTCTTTTTGTTTTCGTGCCTAGCAGGTTAATATTACACGGTGCTGTGGGTTCACTGGGAACAAAAGTGCAACCAACACATAGGTGAGCTCTGTCCTATCATGTAAGACAGGTTGCAATGAATCACACATTTATGACCTAGTAAAACCTTCACACTGTCTATTTTAAAGCTAGGGTTGAGGCATGTATGCTTTGCATTGTCCTTTAGGATGAGTAAAAATTGATTGCTCTTTTTATTGTCCTTGCAAAGCTGCTGTGGCACCAGTTCCTGGATAGGGACGGGCTGAGCACTACTCGGTATAGCTGGGAGGCAGCAGTACAGGAACAGCTTTGAAGTCTATTTTCCTTCCATCTTGGGGCCATTTCACTGAGGCTTCATGAGAGTGCTGTAGTGACCTACACCAGCAATTATCAGGTCCAATGAATGGTGTGTTTCAGAGTTATGAGTATTGCCAGGACATAGCCAAACTTNAGTTTAATTTCTTAGTTGTTTTTCTTGAATGTTGTTTTGAATTTCAGGAGAGAAACAATTTTTCAAAACATGGGCAGTAAAATACCCAGGGCAAATGAGGAGGTTTTAGAAAAATTCCTTCAGGAAGGAGTATTTGAGTACTTTTTTTTCTCAATACATTGCTTAAAACAGGCACACAGCTCATGGAGGTGAGGTGATTATGAGTACCAAATCATCTCCATTGAGTTCAACTGAATTAGACATCCTGCTGGCTGTATTTCTGTGCTTAGACATTTACAGATTTGGGCTGTTGCCTAGGGAATTGGCCTCATTAGGAAACTGTATTGTGTATAACTGTGACTATGAAGTAATTTATACAAACCATGACTGGCTATTCTTTCTATATCACAGAACAGGAGAAATCCCGCTTGTGCAATTCTGATTTAACTTTGGTGTTAGAACGTTGATGGACAACACAGAAAGGATATGTCACATCAGTTACAATCGTATTAATGATAAGGAATTGTTAAACATTCTGTATCTCACAGAGGAAAGCACTTCAGTCTGGATATACTAGGACTATGAGTGTCTCAGATAGCACTTCATTTTATTCAGTGAAAGTGTCTCTAAGCAGATAAAGTCATCTAATAAAAACATTAGCTACGCCAACAGAAGTAAAATATGTCTATATATATGTGTATAGAAACCTATAAAAATATATATACACACACATATATATATATTTTTTAATTTAACATTAATTTAAAATGCCTAGAGACATTTTCATTTATTTTAAAAAAAAGCCCCAAAACAAAGCAGAGACCTTCATCTGAGTCCAAGACTGGGAATTGTACAACAATCCAATTTCTGTCCAAATCAGAACCCGGATGATGTCGGTTTCTGTAGAGCTTTTATTCTTGCGTGCATCCAATGTTTTATATAAACACATGTTTTTCAAAAGAATTTATTTAAATTATGTTAAACTAAATCACTTATAAACCAAATGACATTTTTTAAAATCAATGTAAGAACAACTTCATTGTGTAGGCAAGCCCTTAAGAAGTGTCAAATGTGGGAAGCAGAGATTGTAGATGTATTTATCTGATAGTGTTACCAGAGAGTGTATAATAGTACTCTGTATTATTAATAATAAAGATAGATAGCTAGATAGTAATAGATAGATAGATAGATAGATAGTAATAATAATACTAATAGCAGTGCTATTAGTTCAGAGTGGTAACTTGTCAGCATGTCTAACTTTTGGAAGGGATAATTCTCTACTCAACATTAGCCATCCTCTGACTTGCCACCAGGCTTTATGCATTTTTAAACTTCTTAAGATCCCCTTAGCCTTGTACATCTGCATAGATCAACAGGCCTAACTACCACATGCCTACCTTACTACCTGGCTTTTACATCCCCCAAAACTGTGTCTACCTGTTGCCTCAAAGAGCACAACAGTATCCTTTAAATCTGCAATTGCCGGGTGCCAGCCTCCTTGCCAACTGCCGGGTGGGAAAGCCGGTTAGTGAAAGCAGTACCAATACATAAATATTATGTAAATGCATCTGTAATATAAATACCACAATACTGACAGCAGACTGGCAAATGAACATGGAGAGATTCCTCTGTCAACATTGTAAAATAGGATCACTGAATGAAAGACCGCCGTGTGTATGCCTTGTTTTGCCGGCTCTGCTGCAGCACGTGCATCTAGGGTTGGATGGCTCGTGTACAATATTATGGGGCTTTTGGGAAGTGACTGACATGTAGCCTGGTGTATCACAGTTCCTGGGCAGACATAACTGTGGAGGAAACATGGGCAGTAACGTAATTGAGATTCTTCCTGTGGTTATTCAGTGCTGAGCCATCAGAGGAGGTTTTGACACAGCAGGGGATGAGATAAAAGACTTTCTCTTGTAGGACATCTGCTCAATGGGACTGCCAGTCGCTGCCTTTCCCTCCTCCACGCACAGTCATAGTATGGTCAGCCAAAGGATGGTCTTCTGGTGTTTACTCTCTGTGGTGTCCGAAATCCTGCAGCGCTACTCTCTTTGATTCTCAGCATGCTCTGACTTCCTCTGGATGTCTGCATATGTGACAGAAGTACTTTTCCCCTCTCTAGGTAGGAACTTCCAGATTAGATTTTTCTTTCACTTGTTGTTTCATTAGTTGTGTTCTGATGAAGGAAGGCCAGGCACGATACCAAGGCCTTTGCTTTGGGTCAAAGATATTTTAGGGAGCAGCACTTGGAAAACCTTCACATCAGGAGAAAGCTGCAATGGGGATCTAATATTCCCAGAGAAAGAAAGAATGCCAGTGAGAATATTTGAAATCCACCTATTAAAAAAGGAGAAAGTCCGTGACAAGTGGACTGAACAGATTAAAGGTCTGGGGAGCTTTGCAGGGGAGATAAGGTGATGAGCAGTAGCTTTGTAAAGTAAGAAGGAATCTAGAAGTGAAGAAATATCAAAACGTAGTGCACTTGTTAAAAGTAAAGTAGTTTTTTTAAGGGTCGAATGAGTTGTGGAGAGCTGATCTTAAAAATCACTTTATTTTGTGACTTAGGCATAATTCATAGCATTAACATGTATTGAACAAAAAAGTTTCCTAAACTTTACAGCTGTTTATTTTTTAATAAGATTATAATGGTGAATTTTTATTATGACATGACTAAAACTAGTATGGCTAATTACAATGTCAGCACTGCCACCATCTTGTTTAATCGTGTTTAACATGTAGAGGAGAAAGAAGTCTCTGAGCCCCTGGTTAGTTTTTTGTGCACATCCTGACCATCTCTTAGTTGCATCTTATGCATACTGGAACTGACTGTCCTGCTCTTCTCTGCCTATTTCCATGTAATTGTCACCTGTAATGGGCCCTCTTGGAAGGTAAACAAAAAGAGGAAAAACAAAACCCAGAAGGACAGTACTTGGACTGCCCTCTTACTTTCTTTCCACCCTTCCAGTCAGGCATGATTTTAACAGGTTCTATCTTGAGAAGTTCTAAATCCAGAAATCAGTATTTTATGCCATCTGGAAGCTTGATATCTTTGTTTTTCAAATGGCTTTCAAAATATATCTAATTCTAAATACTCACAAATTATGGGTGGCTAAAGTCCAATTCAGAGCAGAATAAAAGCTAATTGAACAAGGTAAACAGAAAAGCTAATATATCACAATGCACCAGGCGACTGGGGGAATCAACACAAAAGAGAGATGTCTGAGACCTGCTAATGGACTGGAAGAGAGAAGATGTTTTCCAGACAGAAACACAAAATGAAAATGTAGAAATTCTTGTATAGCAGCTGGAAAGCGTAAGGAGAGCTGTGCAGGGTGTAGGGCTTGGGCAGGGAGAGTGTTTTACAGCAGCACTCAGGAGCAGACAGGGGTGCCTGTCAGAGAGGGCAGCAGCAAAAATGCTCAAGATGGGAGATGTTAGCATTTTTATTGCAAAATGCTGAGGAAATATAAATAGGAGAAGTGAGCCATGGAGGCTGAAAAGAGAGGCTTGGTAATAGTACCAGAGGATGAAATGCAGACAGATGAAGTGGGCTTTTGGCCACTCTCCTCTCTACTCCTGAGAGAAGCAAGTGCAGAGGCTGCAAGGATGCTGCTGCTCTGCAGGCAAGGGTAGAGTCCTTTGCCTTGGGTGCTAGGAAAGACTCCAGTACAAAAACCAGCTTCTCCAGCTTGGCATTGGGTTTAAAGCTTCAGTGAATATTTATCTTTAGTGTGTGTGTAAATAAACCTGTAGATATATATACACATACACACACTTTTTGTTTCCTTTCTTTTCAGAGTTGCAGTAAAAATAATCAACAGCATTGCCAGGTAGCCTTGAGCTGACTGCCTTCTCAAAGATATGAATTGCTGGTTCCACATCATATCCGCAACAACTACAGAGGGTGAAAGAAAGGTGAAAGAAAGGCAAAAGAGTATACAGTAAAACTAAACACAGGTAAAATTCAAATAAAGGAAGGACTCCTCTACCTTGTAATTCTTTGTGCAATATGAAATCAAACTTCTGTTCCTGAATAAAAATATTTGCAGTACAACTTCTGAAGAATAAATTAAAGTGAGATTACATTAAAAAAAAAAAAAAAACAAAAAACAAACAACTCCGGCTGAGACTGTGAGGAGTTTTCAAAACTTGTTGAGAGAAGGGAATTTTCCACTATCTGAAAACTTAGAGAATCACTGTGCAAGTGTAGGAGAATTCTGTTCAGAACATCTCTTGGTACTGCAACCAATTATGGCTTCTAGTTAAAATAATCCGAAGACAGTGGTATGCAGCCCTTTGGCAAAGTTTGAATCTGCTATACTAATTAAGCATTTTCAAAGAGATATGTTAGACACACGCAGATTGAGGGAAAGGACCCTGACTTCTATTAATAGGCTAATCTTCTGCCCTGTGAAGGAAAGGGATTTTTCCCACTGCTACATCGGGAAGAAGAAATCTCCACTCTTACAATGGCACCAGACTTTCCAAACCTAACCAAATATTATTTTTAAAAATGAATCATTCATCCTTAAAGGCATCCCCAGATGTTCATATTGAATTTGCAGTATTTAGCATGCTGAGCTTAATTGTCCATTCAAATCACCCTAACTGAGGAGTGCTCTGCTTAAGGGAGTCACCATATGCCAATATAAAACCTGTGTTAAGCGACTGGAGAATCAAGCCTACGCTGTTTTACTTTACATCACTATGCATTGCTCTAATCTGAGGGAGAAATAATTGCAAACGTTTTAACTGTGAAAGAATAGGGAGTCATCAAACCTTCAATCATATTTTAATATGCAGTCACACTCCACTTTCATAAATAGGAGTTGGAATAATTATAAAGACATCATTTTTAATTGTCACTCATCATTTATTCGACTCCTTAAGTAGAACACACATTTAATTAATGCCTTAGGTTTTAGCGTCAATTACCACATTAGATGTTCTCCCATATTCATTCCATCTGCTACAAGTAAATACTTTACCACTGCACAGTTATACACCCATATAAGATCATGATCACAAATTTTCCTGCCTCCTCATGACCTGTTGTACAGCAAGTGAAAAATTTTGCAAAACACAGACACAAAAAATAAGTTTTGGCTTGAAATTAGAGATATTTTCTTACAAGCATGAGGAATTTGCTCAACTCGCAGGTACTAGTTTAGCTAAGAGCGATATGTTGCTCATAATGAAGATGAAGAGCACGTTTGGGCTCTGAGATGACAGTATGAACATCTTTGGATTACCCAATGCTCAGGGCATGGGACATTTTGTTGTTTTGTAGTTTCAAGTATTTTTTCAGCTGTCTTGTATTTTTTCATAACTAGTTTGATTTAAAGTCTTCAGGTGATTTGGATTTGACCATGTTCTTCAGTAAATTGTGCTAACAATTGCTTACATTCACTGTTAAGTTGTTAGATCAGCATCCTTATGTCATTCACTATAAGGCAAAGCCTTCCCAGCCCTTCTTGTTGCCCTTTTCTGACCTTTTCCAGCTTTTCAGTGCCCTTTTTCTAGTGTAAATCCTCTATCTTTCAGCTGCAATCTTTGTATTGCCTCAGGCAGCCACAGGAATGTCCCTTCTCAGTGACCCTCAGCTCGTTTATCCCCTTAAGGACTCTCATGTCCCTTCTCCACACTTGGAGACCCAGTCAGGTCAGCTGTGTGCCACTGCTCCTGGGTTTCACTCAGGTCACTATGCTCTGGAGCACTGCCTCCATGCCATCTGCCTGCTTTAGTCCCATGACCTACAGGGGTAATCCCTCAGCAGTGGGGGCAGACACTGCTATCCAGGCTGCCTTACCCAGTGAGGAGCCTGATGCAGGGTCAAGGCTAAAGCTAAGGCAGCCCCCAGTGTGTGCCCCTGCATAAATGCACCTTGCACCGACCTCACTGGGAATGGTCATTGTGCTGCTGCCAGGAAAGCCTTATGGCAGCTCAAGTGGGCTGAAAAAATAAGACAAAGGAAGGAAAGGAGAACACACAGGTGCCCTAGTTTGTTCTGGTCCAAGACAGAAGGAAGGGGGAGAGTGAAACATCCCAGGTGGAGGGAGATGGTCTGAACATGCTGATACTGCTCAACAACACCAGCTCCCTGAGGAGCTTGTCAACAGGGTATGCTGACCTTTCTTGCACTGGGGCCCTACTTCATGAGAAAGATCAGTTTTACCAACTGGTCTCTCCATGGCAGAACTTGTAGGCCTTTCACTTCCAACTCCTCCTTTCTTACACCCCGCTGAGAGCCCCATGCTGACCTTTGAGAATGGCCAGCATGGGCAGGGGTGTACCAAAAGGGTTCAGCTCTGGGAATGTGCCGGAAGCTGGCTTGCCAAACTGCTTGCAAGCATTTTCTGGGCCATTTACTGCTGCTCTGAAGTTTTTCAAGTGTCCACACGCTGTAGGTGCAACTGCTGGTACATCCTGGGAAGGCTTCTGCAGGGAACAGGTAATGATGGTCTTTACCCCAGTGATCACAGGGTGTTAGGAGTGAAAGGAATGTGAGCCCGGATGGCTCCCGAAATGTGCCAGAGGCACACTGGCAATTATCTACCCAAACACAACACCAAATACTTTTGTTCATTGTAGTTAGCTTTTCCTTCCAAAAGAAGTTATTTCCTCTAGCAGAGTCTGGACAAGTGAAAATCCCACACTAACCCCTGGTCCTCTTGAAATGGTATCCCCCAAACTGGTAATCTCTATTATGACTTCCCCAGCATCTGTCCATTGGGTGGAATGACCTGAAAATCAGGAGGAACAATGAATCCCAGGATTCCAGTCAGCGCTGGCACTCCTAATTGCTGCCCTGCACAATGGGTTGCTGTGTTACCCCTGCTAGGGGCTTCCCTGGGAACACTGTCATCTTTTGAGTAGTCATTTCGGTCTTTTAAAGTCACCTTAAATAACTAACTAGTATGACCTTAGCATTTGCTCATCACCCAGCAATTTCCTAAGCTGAAACAGACTGCATGTGTTGCAGAGATATCTACTCTTTTAGAACAGGGCTGTAGCTTACATAATTGGTCATGTAATTTTAAAGCAATAGCACAGATTTGGATGGTCATTTAAAAAGTAGATATGCTAAACATTAAAAATAAATATCCAGCAAGGTTTTATTTTATAGTAATGATGCATTTATAAAATTTTTCAGGGTTGAAAGAATGTTACAGGTTTGACATGATGGTCCTATAAATGAATATTCTGTGTGAAATAAGTACTTTATGAGAGAATGCTGAAACTGGGCATAAACTGTGGGAATAAGCAACATACTGACTTGATGAACTTTGTAACAATTGATTAAGTATTAATAAATCTCCATAAATAACAAGTTCAGCCTTATTTGAAAAAGCAATTCTACTTAAAAGATTTTTATGAGCAACTGAATACCGCAGACCACAATGTAAGATGAACAGTTATAAAAATGAATGTCTCTTCAGGAATTCTGAAAGTCCAGTCCTCCTGAATATTTGGTTTCATCATTTTATGTTGACTTGTTCAAATGCCAAAAGCCAGTCATTGAGGTTCAATACACTGCCTCCCAAACTGCTGTATTTCTAATAGCCACAAACCTCAGACTTTTGGAGGCAATTTGATCACATTTCACATTCAATCCAAGTAAGGCCTTTGAACCAACCTGCCTCGGGAATGTTACCCTTTTTTAATAAGTAATAGGGAAAAATATCAATTTCTTTCAGATTTTCCATATCTTTAATCACAAATTTAAGCAACCCCCTGACCCCTAAACCTCAAGAATTTATAATAGAGTTCAATTGCAGAGGTCCCAATTCTGGCCACCCATAACTTACCAGATGAAATTATATTTATGTTTTGTTTTTCCTATGTCATCAGTTTTTGCAGTTACTGAGTGAACCAGATCTTATGTACATACAAATAACAAACATAAAGCACTTGTGAGAAATAGGGAACAGAAGTGAAATAAGTAGGAGGCATCCACTGAGTATTATGCTCAGCTACTGACTGCTCCTGGAGAGAGTAAGAGCTGCTGAACGCTGAGGAGGGCTGATCCTTAGAGCTAACGCTGCACTTTAGTACACTGGACTGACCACACCTACACCCATTCCCTATTGGGACACCCTGGCACCTAATGTGTCTTCATTTAAATGTTTCTAACTTGATAAAAACAGAACAAAAGCCTCAAGCAGACAGTCTGAAGCACAGGTACCGACAAAGGTGATGTTTCCCTATTTGCACTTGTGTGAGTTTGAAAGAGGATTAGTTCTGATGTTCACTTTTCCCTTTCCCACATCCATCACTGCCTTTTATTCCCAAATGATGGCTGCATTGTGACCAAACTCTCTGTGCTCATCTAACTCCTTCCAGCAATTCTTGTAATAGGCTGAGCAGAAATGGCACAGGAACAAAAGATAAAGTCAAAAAGCAGGAGATACTACCCAAAAGCCAGGAGCTGGGCATTTCTCTAATGTTTCTGAGACTCATTATTCTTTCTGTCCACTACATTTATTGCCATGGTGTTTAGGAATTTCAGCCCTGGATTCCCATAATGAGCTATTTCTATGAAGTGCTGTATAGAGGCAGAACAAAGAGATGGTACTTCCTTTAAGATCACACCGTGGACAACAGCAGATGGTGATGAGCAGACAGAGGGGGAGTACAGGAAAACAACAAGACAACTGTGAAACTAATTAGGATTGTAAAACTCTGGACAAGTCTGGTCACAATAGAAATATTAGCGGGTTTGGAGGGTACATTATTTCAGCTTTGCAATCAAAAAAGAAGCAACCAGAATAAATCTACAGGCAGTATTTTTCTGAGAAGGGAAAATCTAGTAGAAAACACCTCGAGTCAGTATGGATGCATGCAAAATATGCAACCTCTGTATGAAATGAACACTTTTATTTCCCTCTTTTTGTTACCCTTGCGTTATTACAGACAAGGCAAAATACAACCCTGTTTTATTCTACACTTAAGGACAGTTAACTCTCCTTTTCATGAATTCAGATGTCCTGCAGGGGACAAATGAATGCCCCAATTTTTCCTTTTCTCCTATGTGGCAATTGTGCTTTTTTGTTGGGATGCTGCTCACATTTAACACCAATTTTTACCATTCCTGGGAGAGTATTTACTTCTTAAAATCCAGAATGTCCCTATGATAATGATACTTAATTTAGAAAAAAGGAAACAGGCACTACTGTTTTTCAGTTTAGAANTGCTATCCGCCACTCATGCTCCTTGCTGTTATCTTTGACAGAGAGCTTTCCATTAGAAACATCCCTTCCTACAGCTTTCTTTGCATTCCTAACTTGCTTCAAGTTATTAGTCTATATAAAGCAATGCAGTACTTTCCTGTGATTTATCTCAGCAGACCTTGGAACCACGCTAATCGCCAAGTTATGACTGTCTGTGTATCGGGCAAAGGAATGTGTGGGTAGCATTTGTCTCTGCGAGGAGGGAGTCCAAGAGCCAGCCACTAGGATATTATTAACTTTGTGTCTTAGGTTGAAATATTAACATGTTTCTTCAGTGCATTGAAAAACACTCCTGAGGATTTTGCCTAATATTCCAGGCTCCAGCAGCAAAAATACCCTACAACCCAAGCTCCAGCTTGAATCTATAGCCCCCAAGACATGCCAAAACCACCATGATGTGAAAGTGTTTCTGAGGTAAAATATTCACAGAGTACATCATGACAAGCGTGTTTACTCCCAGATGCTCTTTCCATTTGAGCTGATGTCCCAGCCATGGTGAGCAGAAGTCTGTGTGACAGATGTGAAAGACAAAGTGCCACCTTCTCCACACTGAGGATTGGGAGACGTGCCTGCCCTGCCTGGGAAACATGCTTAACATCTCTGCAGCCCTTTGTAAAGCCAATTAGCACTAGTTAACCTTTATCTTATTTATTCTTTTAATTCTAGTTACCTGGTAACTTTCTGCAGATCAAAAGAAGAGTCAGGAAAAAAAAAGGTGGAACACCAATGTGTTACAGGTTTTGCCAGGTA
>VZTT01074410.1:7906-29323 GCA_013400855.1 Buphagus erythrorhynchus | reverse complement strand
GAGTTGGTTCCTATCTTCCTGTTATGATGATGGTCGTGACACGTCCAAGACTCTTAACATTCCAACAAAAAACCAAATGAGTAGCCAGACTTTGGCAAGTTCTCCTGGTTCTATCTGAAGTGAGCCCCAAAGAAGGAGGCAAACTAGGAATGTGGAGACTTAGTCACAGTAGTATGGGCAACATGGCTGAGTACCAAAGAGTCCCTTTATCAGGGCATAGTAAAATGGCAATGGCTCTGCCAGAATTTTCCTTCTCAGGGTAATTTACTTATTATTTTGAGAAATCCTTGAGGGTGGTTGCATCAGTGGAGAAGGCAGCCACATCTCAGCACCTGCTGCTGTTATTTTGAATGGCTCCATTTTTCCTGCTCTAAATTTGATTTCCAAATACATAAGTAACCCTGAGCATCACATCATAAGTGACACAGGCCTTTGCTACATAGAATACTAGGATGTGTGGCTTCCCACTTAAAAATATTTTAAACTTTACTTCTACATTTAAAAGTCATGTTTTAAACTGACTATGGGATCAAATATATGCCGTGAAATTAAATTCTTCTCTCAGGATCCTCTGTTATGCTTAATTGTTTTTATGCCATTTGAAAATGAAGTTTTGAGTTATCTTCTCAGAAAGTTTTTACTGATGGCCCATTATTCATGCTAGGTGGGGGGGGAGCGAAAAACCCACATACTCTGTGTACTTACATAATGGGCCTGGGAAAAGTCAGACAAAAGGACATGTGAAAGAGGACACATCATCAGACACTGATTTTAGATTTCAGGCAGTTCGTAATCTGGCAAATTACCTCATCAATGTTCTCTATTCAACACATTTTGACCATGTCTTTTTTTATGAGCAGCAAGTTACTGCCTGCATCAGCATTTTGAAGTCTGTCCTGTCCTTTTCTTTACTTTGTAGGGAGATGGAGTTTCCTGTGGTCTTGTCTATGTAACTCTCCCAGCTCTGAAAGGTGAATGCTGGGTGTTGTGGAGCTATTACTTAATTATTTCATGACTGATAGGAAGAGTTGCTGTGAAGTTGCTGTGTGATGTCTTCTCTTAAATTTCCTGGCCTCATTTCTTTCCTGTTTCCTCTCAAAACAGAGCTGTCTTCCACCCAAAATGAAAATTAGAAAGAGTAACCACAAACTGCAGCTCCAAAAATCACAGTAGCAATGACAGAAGAATGTACTCTGAGCAGCATCAGTTTATAATTAAACTATTTGTCTTTCGCTAAAGGTGTCTAGGATATTCTAGTAGGATATAATATTTTTATGAGCTTTTTTTTTTCAGATTTCTTTTCTGTTGGAGGACCAAGTATTTAAACACAGTCAGTAGCAGCAAATAATATCCTTCTACTATCACTTTTAGCTGATGGATTTGTGACTTTGGCAGACTGCAGTGTTCTTTCTGGGCTAATGGTTAAAATCATCACTCCATGCAAATGTTCCTCATAAACAGCTCCAGGATCTGCCTCTGCAAGGTGCTGAGCAGCCTCAGCCCTTACCAGTATAAAGTGGGAGTCTGGCAATCATCTCATCTCTTGGGATCAAAGGACAGGAAAGCCTGAATACTGAGCTTTGGGCATGATTCCTTTTTCCTGCAGTTGAAGTATTTGTCAAGTTACAAAGCAGTTCATAGTTTGTGTGGTGTCACTGTGAAATTGCTATTCATCTGTTCTTAGCTTTTCCTAAGATCCAGTGACTCAGCAATCAAAGCCCACTATATTAGAGGTGATGATACCCTCCAGTGGGCATTTTACATTTTCTGTCACTTTGCCTGGCTTCAGTAGGGTACCACTCTCCCATTCTTCTCTTGGCTCTCATAAGGACTAAGAAATTATCACATAAAAATTCTCAGTCAATCTGACCCCATGGCTTAGAGCCTCTGGGTGGTATACTTCAGCATAGTGCCATCAAAGCTACCCAGAGAAGACATGGGCAATGGCTTGGAGATAAATCAGTGCATCAGTGTTTTCTGCTCTCCAAAACCATTTCTTTCTATCCACCTCAGACCTTTCCCTGTCTTAGCTTTTCATCTATTGTCTTTCTGGCTTCTCACAAGTTATGAAAAGAGTTTTGTCGTGTTCTCTTCCCTTCTATAGCCAGCACTTCCTGAGCATCCAAGTGCCTTGCATTTTCCACAGCTGGCCTCTAAGACAGTTGCAGCCTCGGGCGCAGGGCTGGGTATATCAGCTATGGTCATGATTTATTTTTGGGATGCAGGAGTATGCCCACATCTCAGCAGCTGTGAATGCTGGCATGTGCTGGGGACAGGAAAGGTTTACATTGCCTGGATTCCAGGGGACTGATTTAGAGCGATTCATTTTGAGGCAGTTGGCCAGATAAAACCCATGCTGACTCCCCCTGGAAAGCTACCATCTAAAAACAATATGGTCTCATCTTCAGCTCTAGGGCAGTGCCCTCAAGAAAACCAGCCCTCTCTTTGGTTCCTCTTTCCATTGCACCCCCACTCCCTGGTGGGCAGAGGACAATGGGCATTTGCTGGGATTGTGAGTTTATCTTTTGTGTACGCCTATCATGTGTATGTCTTTTCTTAGGAATGCTGGGGTGCCAAGCCCACCTCTCCTACCGGCACATGGGGAATCAGAGCTGTACTGCTCAGCACCCAAGTGTGTTGATGGAGAGGTGATTTGGGTTTTTTTTTGCTTTGAGTCAGCTTCCCCAGAACACAATGGGACAGCAGGTGATTAATGTCTGTCACTTTTTGGAACTGTGACCAGCCTGTTAAACATTTTGCCCTAACACAAACAAGATATGATGCAATGATTAGGAGAACAATTAAAACTTTTAGCAACTTCTATTTAATGACCATAGTAATGACAGTAATGGCAGGACAGTTCACCCTCTCTGAGCATGCATTTCTTAGTGATGTAATACATTTCAAGGTTTAAAGCACCCTTGTGGTTGTGATAAATTAAATGATTCAATAAATTAAACATGGTTTGGAGAGAGAGAGAGAGTTGGTGAATGCTGGCTGATACCTGGTTCATGTAAAAATAAAGCAGCAGCAATCCTGAAGCTTTGCTTTGTGCAAAGCTCCTCTTGTGGTTAGGCGTGCTCGTGGTGCAGTGTGAGGTGCTGTAACCTGTTTAAGCTGCCTTGCAGGAATCAGCTCTGTCTCATCTGGCCCTGATTCGCTGCATGACAAATGCTATCTCCCCTGCACAGCTGGGAATAGAGCCATGTCCTCAGATCACAGCTCATGAAAAATCTGGGTGGGACAGCATATATTTTAGAAACGCCTGATGCAAGTAAATTGCTAAAGCAGCCCCTTTTTATATGATAGTTTAATTAACAACCATCATGTTACTTCATTTAATATGATTCACAGTGCTTAACAGAAGATTTCTTTTCCGAGGCAGGGATCATGCCTTCCCTTTATGATTACCAGGATTTTCCTCACTGGTGTAAGGAGCAGAGAAAGTCCTTGTCTTGCTCCTGAGCCAGCAAACTCCAGCACTCCAATGTGTGAGGACTGGAGACAAGGCGAATCGCAACCAAACTCTCTTTTGTGATCTGGAGCCCATCAGCAACAGGCTGAGGGTGCCTGAAGATTCCAGACAGAGGGGAAGGTAACCCCATGTAGCACTGCCAACCACAACAGGGAGCACTTTGAGCAAAAGGTGCACAGCCAGCTTGCTACCGTTGAGGGAAATTTCTGGAAACTATTGCGATCCTTAACATTTTAAAAGGATGTTTGTGTCCTGAGCATTTAAACTGTGAGGGAACTGGACCATGCCTCTCTCTCTTGACTGTAAATAATTTGCAGTGAGAGCTGTTTTTATCACTGTGCTTCAAACAACACTCAGCATATTGCTGGAACCAATTATATAAATAAATTATATAATATGTCTTTGGGTAACTTAAATACCATGCTGAGCAGTCAGCAATTGAAAACTGAAAGATGCCCAAGCCAAACTTGAAAATAAGGAGATAAAAAATTAGATAATTCAGTCATATTTAGCATAGTTTTTATTATCTCTTGCAGCCTGGTAATGTAGACAGATATTTTCATTAAAATACCATTATTCCTCCAAACAGATGTTTTTATATTACTTTCTTTATTATGTTTAATAACATATTATGAGATGTGCTGTAGTCATAACACATTGTTAAAAATTTTCTGTAGATACAACATTTACTTTTGATTAAACAAATGTGCTGGGAGTTCAGGGTATCCCAGTGTAATTTGTTATTATTACTCTGCTATTTTGGTGCAGTTAATTGAATTGCAGAATGGGCTATTTCAAGAAAATATGAAGAATATCTTTCTTTGTTTCTAAAACTTAAGGTAAACAAATTTACTCCTACATGGTTTAGTGATGAATATCTCATTCTGTTGAAGTTCAAAATAAGTCATATTTCCCTACTTAAGCATAGTTTCTTGATAATGGCAAGATGCTAGTTCTCAAAATACAGATTACAAAGCAAAGACCCAGATGAGCAAAGTCAGCAGATAGCAGATATGTTGTGCTGGACACACCATTAGTATAAACAGATTAAAATCCATGGAGCTAGAGAAATGGAAGGCCAAGCTGTTTAATCCTTTCTTATTCAAGGATTCTCTCCTGAACATAAAAGAGAGGTAAGTTTCTCTGTACTAGAAGACGGTGTACAAAAAAAAAAAAAAAGAAAAAAAGGAGGGTAACAGCAAGATCAACTGGTTTCAAAGAAAATTATGCCAGTAAAGGATGAAAGTGGGAGAGCAGTGAACATGAAATTATCATGGGTAAAGAAGGGAAGGCAATAGCTCTCATGATAAAAGGTCATCAATGGTTGGGAAAGGCACCACTTCCTTCTTACCTTTGATTTCCAAACACATGGATGTCTCTGTATAGAAGAGATTACAGAGGTTGGTCTCTGCTACATTTTGTCAGGACACCCACTTTTTATGCACATTCTGTATACTTTTAATCTTCATACCCAGAAGGCATTTGACTAATACAGCAGTGGGTGATGACCAGGATTGTGCTTCAGGAGGTGAAGAAAAATTAGAAATCTCTGGGCAAAACACTGCTTTAATATTATTAGTCACCATCACATAAGCACAGCCCTCTGCATCTGCGCAGAGTAAAAGGGAAGCTATCTCTGTTCAGGTTACCAGGTCAGGGTGTCCTTGATGTAGATAACTTGATCATTAGCTTCTTAGCACAAAGTTTGAGCTTTAATATGTATTACTTAGCTGCATATCATATAACCTCAGTGAATCTGTGTTGCAGACTATCCTTATCTAAATGATTAACATTCGATCATAAGTGGTGGCTAAAAAAAGGTGCAGGAAAGATCAAAACAGTGCCCTAATTAAGCAGCATCCCCTTGAACACATTTACAGTCTCAAGGTGACTCCTCAGTCTGTGCTCCTCAGCCCAGCAACAGGGTTGTTTGCCAAAGGTTAGAGGAGAGCAGTTGAAAGACAGCAATCTGCTCAAGGCCTGATTCCTGGAACAGGGAAGAGAGGAAATCTCACTGGCAAAATCTGGCATGCAGAGGAGCTGAGCCCAAAGTGTAACCAGGGCTCAGTTCACCAGTTGAGTTATACACCCCCAAAGTATGAATTTAATTTCAGACTGAGATCCCAGAGCATGTAAAGGGCATTGTGCTCTACTGGCATGCAGGTATAGCCTGCAGATTGAAGCAAGGAGACATTAGTTCATTACACCAAGAAAAAAGTGAAGGACCCTGACTACTTCTTGGAAAGGCTGCCCTTATGGAGCTGGCAGACGCCTCAGGAGAGGTGAGGTAGGCAACAGCTGGGGTCAGGGAAATGTGAACTACATCTACAGCTCATTCGAGGAACTTAAGGTCACATTTATAGTATTTGCTGATGAATGGCAAGGTTTCTCTGTATATCCTGGACAGTCTATCCTGTGCTTTTAGAAATCATAAAGTAATTCAATATGTGATAAGGGTGTAGCTTGATACTCATCAAGTCTGAAATCTCTGTTTCTGCAAAGAGTCACGCCCTTCTGCTTCGATGAACTGTTGAATAATAAAAGCCTTTGGACTTGGCATTCAATGAAATGTGAAATCGAGGTTAAATGCCAGTTCTGCAGTCCAAACACTTGGGGCTGGTTGAGGTGAGGCAATCAGTCACTGCAAGGATGTAGGGATGCCTCACAGAACCAACGATTTCTTCCCTATTTTTTGAATCAACTTCAAGGATTTTCAGGCAAACTGAAAGCTAAATACTCCTACTTGGGTAGAAACTTCTCTCCCCTATTTTGTTTACTGCATTCAAAAACCTTGAATTGCACTTCTAAATAGTTGACAATGTGTAACCTTAGGAAACCACATTCCCAGTGTTCGAACATATTTTGGGACTCTGCTAATATGATATTAAAGTGTATGAGACACACTGGCTACCATTTGGTCTGAAGGAAACAACAGATGCCAGGTAAAATAAGAATCCAGTGCTGCCAGTTGCAGGGCCTGGAGGAAATACCAGAGATGTCGATGGAGTAGAGGATGGTGATAATTCTAGGCTATGTCTACACAGCTTGTCAAGCACAAATAGGGAAACTCTGGTGCACCCCCTGACCCCGTGCTCTGCATTCATGCCACCAACTCTACACAATTTCTCAGTCAGCCTTTTGGTATGAACATTGCATAAGAAACTCTGAGCTATAAATTGGGTTTGCTTCTAGGTGAAGCAACCTCAGGAGCCATATAAGAAGGATTTCTTAGAAGTAATTTTTGTCAGATAGGATATATGGTAGTTGCCAAGGCAGTAAAATTTCATCTGTCCTGTCTGCACAACAAAACATCTATCTCACATCTGAATTCACCCACCTGCCTGCATGTCCCTCCATTCTTCCTTTGAGTCTCACCTGGACACAAGTGTCAGAGGGTTTTTTGTGAACGTGGACTGCACTGTGCCCCTGGACCACTCTACACAGGTAGAATTTGTTTTCAAGAGTACTCTTTCCTGTGAGACTTTGCATGGAGAAATTGAGTCTCAGGTCAAATTTCTCCCCTGGCCCTGGTAGGAAGTAAGTTCCAGTGATGTCCTCCATCAACAGAAGAGCACACACAAGAAAGCTGTTCATGTTTTCTCCATCCCTAGGATGCATTTTAGTTTTTGGCCTTTACTCTTTAGTTTCCTGCTAGTTAATTCTTGCAGAGGAGGGCTTTTATCTCTCCTTCTCCAAGCTTTCCTCACTGTGCCTTTTGTAAATTCTTAATTTCAAAGGTGTTCTTCAAAGACCTTTTGTTCCTGCCTGTACCTAAGCGAAGCTTAATTGTCCTCAGATAAAGGTCCTTACTGTTTCACAAGAGGAGAATGAAACAGAAGCTTCTGTGGTCTTAAATGCAAGATACACATAAATACAAAAACTATGGATGTACTGCTTCAGATGCTAGAACAGGAAGGCTGTTCAGAACTCTGGCTTTATGGAAAAAATAGCCAGAACCAGGGTAGCTATAGCAACGTGCATATAGCCACGTTTGAGGGAAATCTAGCCCTCATAATGGGTAATCCAATGAGGCAAATAAAGCAGATACCTAAGTAAATCTAATAAAACTATTAAAATTAATTTAAGATTAATATAACAATATAAAATCCTTTGCACAGCATGAGACAGTTTTAACTCTTCGGCCTCAGCAAGCAGTCAGGCTTATCTCATCCCCAAACTGTGTTAGAACCAAACTGTTTCTTAGAAACCAACTTCATTTGTCAGTCTGATGCCTTATGCACGCGTGTGCAGACACACGCACCCACATTCCATGGGCATTCCATCGTATCTGCTACCTGCATGCAGTGCTTGTGTCTGTGCACATATCCTGCAATATCCTTTTAAAAGCCGTGCTCTTCCTTGATCTCCGTGATAATACCAGCAGTGAAATCCTTGCAGGTCATGCTGGTGCAGAACTCGTGCCCTTCTCCTCAAGAAGCGAAGGCCCTTGGCCTTGCACTGGAGCCTATCCTTGGCTGTCAGCAGCCTGGGGCCTCGGGCACAGCCGGAGTTCAGCAATGACGAGGCAGCACATGCTGGGGTTGGGGCCGCTTCTTTACGATATCCATCATCTTCCCAGCAAACTCACAACCTCCCCTTCTCCCGGAGCCAGAGACAGGCTCCTCAGGGAGCGGAGGGTGAGCGGTTCCCTTTGTCTGAAAAGTAATGAACAATTCCTTAAAGCACAAATTTACATTTTATGATTTTGGCCCTTTTTCTGCAGTTTCTTATTCTTGGAACTCCTTCCCTCTTTTATGATCCAAGCAGCCGCCCATTTTCATTTAAATCATTCCTTGAAACACTTTCTCTGCAAAGCCTCTGGCTACAGATGACTGGATATGGCAGAAACAGCGTTTGAATTCAGAACAAGGGTTATGTTTGAGCAAATTGTTTGGGGGATAGCCACTTTTTATACCACACCTGATATTCCAGAGAGTATTAGCATGCAAACAAAGATTTATTATTCACTAGTCATTATTTCACTATTCTTCTGTTTAAAAGAGATCCACTCATCTAATCAGAGCACCAAGGGAATAGAAACACATCACGTCATTTAGTGTATCAATTACAGGCCTCAAATGAGGATGAGCAAATAGTCATGGTGAGTGGTTTGCCATTTTACCTGTTCTCTAGGGTGAAGAATGAGGTTCTGTCTGCAAGCAAACAAACAAGTGAGCATTCTTGGGTAATTGTTTGCAATCCATAGCTGAAGCAAGTATTTTTTTTCCAGCAGAACTCTGTCATGAAGAAAAAATTATTTTGAAACAGGGTGAAAAAAAAGTACTTAACTGTATTATTTTGAATCGTCTCCTTTACTTGATTTGTGGAGAGTCTTTTGTATCTCTATGTTCTCTAAGTCAGTTTCCAGTGCCGTAGAGGAAGGGCTCCTTTTCACAATGCTAATGTTCCTAATAACTTTCAGCCAACAGTGCAAAAGCAGATTTTCTTGAGCTGCAGCGAAATGCAGTGGCAGAGGAGGGAAGAGTCTCCAGGCAGCTTTTGGGACAGAAGCTCTCTATGCCCTCCTTCTCCCATGTGCCTGTGCATGCTGGCGCATACAGGCCTGTGTGCACACCACGGTGCCAAGTGCTTTGCCAATGCCACCAAAAGCTGAGCACCTCAGAGGAGGAGGAGCAGGCCAGGAAAATGACCACCAAAGCCCTTTTGGTCCTGTGTGTTTTGATCCTTGGATTCCTTGCACAGAATACCAGCAGCAGATTTATGTGCTGCATGCAGCAGGCCAGATAATACAGTCGTGGGAGGAATGCCCAGTTGTCTTTGTGGGTGCAGAGTCTCATCTCTGAGTACCATAAATTCCTTCTAAGATCAGCCAAAATTATGTTGATTCAATCCAAGACATCATTAACCTCAATAATTGTCTTGTCCCTTTGGTCTCAAGGCTCTATGATTCTTCATCTACTTTCTCTCTGTCTGGAGGCCAAGAAAATAGGCTGGATCATGCTGACTTATCTGCTCCATCAAGGACTCAGTGGATGGGAACAGCCGCCCTTCCCTGAGAAGAACCCAGCTGTATAAAGTTAGCAGAACCATTTGACACTAAATAATCAGGTAAATGCTGATAAGTGCCCTGTGGTGAGACAGAACTATGATGTAAAACAAACCAAAGGCCCTTGATAAACATTTTTGTTCACAGGTAAATATTGCGTGGCCACAGGCTGTCCATTCATAAGGTGGCACCAGGAGGTCACCGTGCTGTGCGTGGCCATTCCCCTTGGTGTCCCCTTCCCACTGAGACCATAGGGGCCAGCTGCTTACCATGGCCAGGGCTGTGCTAAGGGAGTACCATGCCACACTGGCCTGAATTGCAGAAAGTTGTTAAAGAATTGTGACTATCCCATTTTTCCAAACAGTAAATGCGTGTGTGTGTGTGTGTAAAATATAGCAGGTATGAAAAATCCTATGGAAAACCTGAAAATCATGTCCTCAGTACAGAGTTAAGATGATGTAGTCTGTCTTTTGTGCAAATACATATTTTCTAGTTTCTTTGCTCTCTAAATCTAAACCCAGAAGGTTGTTCCCTGGTTTCCCTCTGAGGAGATGAATGTTGCCACCACTTTTACTTGTGCAGTACGGGCAATGTTGGTGTTCCATCGAGCATTGCCTTATTAGCACATCCTGCAAAGTGATAACCAGTGGTGTAAAGTCCTTGCCTAACATTTATAAACACTTCCTCAGAAGAAACGCCAGGCACTCCAATGCTTTTAATTTTAGGGAAGCAGCTGGTCCATAACAGTGGAGACTGTATTATTAGTCTCTCTCTCTGGGACAGGACTGATCACGCCTTCCCATGGAGAGAAGGGGTAGGAGAGATGTGGGTTAGGAGCAGCTTTAGTGTCATCCAGAAGTCCAGTTTTACTGTACCAACAACATGACTGCCCAGAGAAGGGGAGATGACCAAACTTGGTTTAAGCCAGATGTATCCTGCTGTGGTGGCAAATTGAGCTGGAGAAAAGGGTTAGGGATACTCAGAAGGATTAAGTGTTGCATTTCAGGGGGTGCTGTGGCAAGGGGAAAAAGAAGACTAATGCAACTGCCTTTTCTTCAAAAATGAAGGCAATTCAATTTTTCTGAATTGTCACAGGAAAAAACCCTATTAGTATAAAGGGTTTATGCCTGTTGAAAGCCCACAGAGATTCCCAGCAGAGCTGAGTGGTACCAGAATAACCACTGTTCTGTATAGACAGACCTAAGCTACAAAACCTCTTACCCAAGCACATGTTCCTCATCCCAAGGGCAGTGAGGTGGTGCTGCCTGAGCCCTGCTTAATTACTGAGTAAGGAGAAAACATATGGAAAACCTCAGGATGGAGAAGCAGCACAAAATGTCTTTGTAGAGCGCCTGTGCCAGTAACACTGCCCTGCATCTTGCTAGGAAGCAAGCCAGGGAGCATTGCCTCAGTGAGAGGAACTCTGAAAGCTTTAATTCAATTTATACCCAGCTCAGCTCCACGACTGTCTCTTAGCTGCTCCAAATTACTTTCTTTTTGGCAGCCCAGAAATTAAATGTTAACTCAGAGAACTGTATTAATCTCTATTAGGAAGGAGCTGGAGTCTAAATAGCTTGAACCTAGGCTTTCTGGTGTGTCAGCTGAAGCAACATGCATTTATCCAATCTATAAATCAGTTTGTCTGGCAGACCAGCCAAAAGTAGGTGCCACAAAAATACAATAGTCTAAGCAATATGTTTATCTTGAAATTTTTTTATGACCTCCATAAAAAAGCTCAAAACAAATAAGACAATAAAACTATGAAAAAAACCTAAGAACTAGTCTGCGAAAGCAAAAACTACTAAAATAATTTTAAATTTATTTTCATCTCTTTATCCAACAGTGCAGAATACAATGGCATACTGCAGGTTTTCTGCCGCTATTGTACTGTTTTTATAAGGGAAATTCCCTTTTAAGTAATTCTTATTTAAGAGAAGAAGCTTAAATTCTTCACTGAAATACACTATGCAGAGAAAATGTCTGCTTGCCATCAAAACTCATTTCTCTTGTTGAGGCAGTGGCCAACACTACACATTCAGGGGAAAAAAAGGGCAAGAAGTGCTAAAATGAGCAATTACCAAGGAACTTGCCCCTAGCAAAAGTTGCCTTCTAATCACTGGGCAATTTATTATTATTTAAGATCTAAAGCATGGTGATTTATATCCCTCGTAATTTGTTATTCTAGTGAGTGCAACGCTTGGTGTTTTTTATTATTCATGGGCCTTTTTAAATCTTATTTCTTTGCTGACCTCAATAATAGCAGTTGGGGCAGTAAGTTTCACAAGTTAATTATTGGTTGTGTATAAAGGCCCTTCCTTAAAAGAATTGTATTTTACTTGCATTCGCCTCTTAATTTGCTTGATCCTCTCCTGCTCCTGCACTCTGACTATGAAAACTACCTCTATAAGGTTCATTATTTTACTTTAAATACATCCTCAAAAATCATTGTTCATTTGTCTTCTTTGTCAGCTCCAAGCCTGTGCATCCCTTCCTGTGCAGACAAAACTTTTGCGTGACCGTTTCTACCATGAATACTTTCTCCATCAGCTGTCCTCTGGCAGGTTGTACCAAATATCTCCAGGCTGCAGAATTGCTTTGCCCTAGCAAGATCACCACCAGGATGTTGGTAAACAACAGCAAAAATTCAGAAACTCTTCCCAAATTCTCTTCCTAATTAGGAAGTGAGCCCCTGAGCAGAGCTTTGGGCCAGCCACACTTGCACCGTCTGCCAGAGCTGTCACAATGGGGAAATATATTGTCCCTGAACAAATCCTGCCTGACAGTACGGACTGAAAATAGTGCTTTGCTGGGGCTTGCCTCCTTCCATGGCCCTTGCTGGAGTCTCTCTCCTGCCACTGCCTCCTCTGGCCTTCCCACAGCCCTCTTGGGCCAGGGCTCCTGTCTGCTTCCCCCTAAGGCACAATTGTCAGGGCCAGAGGGCTGGTGTCACAGACACCCAGTGCCAAAACTGTCAATCCATTTCCTCCCCTCTCCCTGCACTTCCCCAGGGGAGAAAAGGGGGATCACTCGGATGGGGCATAATCAGTGACTTCCCAGTCCTGCTCTATCTCAGAATCACTCTGCTTTTCCTCATCTCACATGGGAGTTTAATTTCTCACTGTCTTAGGAGGTGGAAAACCTTCTTCCTACTTCACTTAACCCCTGTGCCTGACCCCAAGCCCTCTCACACACTGTATGCCCAGCCCCTACCCATGCCTCCAAACTCCTCCTGGTGCAGCAATGCCTCACCTACCCCAGACCACTTCCCCTCTTTTTCTTCTTGAGGAAGGGGCAGTAGAGCAGAGCTGGGATGCCACAGAGCACTGTGTTTCTTGAGTGGTGACTTTTTCCATTGCTGCTTTTAAACCGTATGGTCCTGTCACGAGGAGTAAATCTGGGCAGATGTTCCATGAAACAGAGTTCCAGAGCAATCACCATTTCTTGTCCCAGTGCACAGGCAACAACACCAAGATGCACCCAAACTGCTTTAGCTGCAAAACATGGTGAGCTGGTAACCAAAGATTCAAGAAGTGCCAGTGAAAAATGACGGGAACAAGATTTCCTGACTTGCATTGTGCTCCCTGGTGTTTGTCTCTTGGAAGTCAACAAAAAGAAGGAGTTCCCAGTCTCATCCCCATCCCCAGCACAACAGTATCTTTGCCTGCAGTTGCTACTGTCTCTACCTTGCTTCAGAAGCAGCAATTAAACGACCCATGAGTATATATTTGTGGTGGTATGCAGTAAATCAAATATCCATTTGGGCAAGTCAGGTCTGGTCTTCTAATTATCTTGAAGTATTTGATGCTGACAGCTCGGGGTCTCATCACAAGTTTTGCATTATGTTAGGTTTTTTTTCCTCTTTCTGTTCTCAGCCTGTTGCCTGGATGTAGTGATATCATTTGAAGGCTGATAGCAATTTTTGAAATTGTAGTTCTGAGTCTTCCCAATTGTGCTCTAAAACCAGAAAAGAAACAGAGAATCTAAAGTACATATTTTACAGGGGTTTAAATTAATCTCATTAATCTGGTAGAAAAAAATCCCAATGGGCTTTTTATTTACTTGGGCTGGTGAGATGATGTGTACATCTCAATCTCATTTCAGAAGCTCAGGTATTTTACTGATGTGAATCATGCAAGAAATGTGAGTATTCATCCAACATTACTGGAAATCCTATTCCAGCATTCCTGGGGAAAGTGAGATAGCAGGAGTCAGGGAATATTGGTGAGATGAGAGGTGACCCAGCCACCAGGGCAGCCACAGGCAGGAGATGTGGGTGGACTCAAGGGCAGACCCCTGCCACAGGCCCTGGAACTCACAGGGAGAGGGAAGGACAGTGAGCAGAGGGTGACTGTGCAGGAGCACGAGATTTTTGCGTGCTCCTGTCCATGGGTGTGGGGCAGGAACTGTGACCTTTCAAGGGAACATACCCCCGAGTGCAAGAGGACACACAGGGGGAAGCACTTTTCCTTGAGTATGGGGGGAAGGAAAAATGGCAAAAGCCCCTTTTATTGTAGCTAACTGCCAGAGACTCCAGGAAAAAGCCAGGAGGTTTTAATATGCTTCTTTAAACAGGGAGGTTTTATTACTGCATGGGGCAGGCACCGTGTTGGTTTGGCTGGCAGGGGAGGACAGGTGCAGGGTTCTACAGAACAGAAGACAGAGGTTGCTGAAGTGGGAAGGATGGGAGAGTGGGGGACACTGGCTGAAGGAAGAGATAGAAAGAGTCAATACACCCTAGACAAAAGAGTGACATGACTGTAAGAAGTGATGTGGCATCTGAAGGCAGTTTGGAAGGACAAGACAAGAGACACAGAGCTATGCAGCTCTTCCCTCACTGGGCCACGTCTCCTAAGCTGAAAATTTGTGTTGTGTTGGGCAAATACCTGTTTGGACTGTGTGATCTCCCAAGAGCCAAGGGACTGATAGGTCATCCCATGGTGCTGGCTCAGCACAGGACAGGGCACAGCAAACCATGGCAATCCTGACAGTCCTGCCCAGCTCAGCCCTGTCAGCAGCACCTGCTGACCTTCAGACATCTTATAGCTTCTTGAACAAATACCTGACAGCCTCTTGGGCTGCATCTAAGGTACTGTGGCACTAGAGCACCTGGCTCTAGTTTCTGCCTCTCCCTCAAGCTCTCTTGAGAAACAGCCTCCCTCTCCAGCTTTCTAAACCACAGCTAGCTGTGTCTCCAACATATCCCTGTAAGAGTGTCCAGCAGGGCAACTACAGACACTGGGGCTTCACAGGAGGCTGAGCTCTGTTTGCAGAGCTGCTTCATGGAGCAATGGGCAGTGCTGCACCACATGGACCAGCTGGGAGAGAGAGAGGGCTGCCAAGGCTTTGCTGGGGAGACCCAGGAGCTTGTGGATAAAACCCATCATGCTCCAAGAAGTCCTTTCCTGTAACTAGTATGGCCATGGATGGGAGGCATGCTGAATATATCTTAAAAAGCCTGTCTTGGAGATATGATTTATAAAGTAGTGTAAAGGATACCCAGGGAAAATCCAGGAAAGCTCTGGTCCTATGGTGCTGCAGGGAAACAGTGAGTTTGGGGATGTCCCAGTTTTTCTTCTCATGAGACAACTCCTTGGTCAGTGTTAGAAGAAAAGGATCCCACCACTCCCTCCACCTAGAAGGAGCTCCTACTTTGGCTTGGCTGGTGTCACACATGTAATTGAGGAGTGTATTAGAAAGAGAAGCTCAGACTGCTGTGTTCAGTCTCAGGACAGGACAGCTACGAGTGCTGACTCAGCAGGAGCTGCCTTTAGTCTAGAAGGAGAGGATTTTTCCACAACCAGCAATTAAGATGTCATTTCTATTTGATACAGAAATCACCCTTGCAAATGCTCTACAGAGTAATATTTCCCTACAAATGCACCTCAATTCTATTAATGAAATTGTGAGATGTTTTTGCAATATTCAGTGCAAGACAGGATCTGTATAGCATGGAGGGTGACAGCACCCAGCCTTTTCTCATCTAAGAATATACCCAGAAATGCTGCACAATGACAGTAAGCCTGACCTTTTCCAGACAGCAGCATCAAATTATCAAGCCAAAAAAAAAAAAAAAAAATGCAGTCCTAAGAAGGAAAGTGAGCTCTGGAAATCAAGTAATTTAATGTCCTTTAATGTGTCCAGCCAAGCTGCATATCACTTGGAGCAGTAAGAAAAAAAAAAAAAAAAGAAAAAGAAAGTGGCAAAAAAATCAAACCACCTTTCATTCCCATGAGGAGGTCACAGAGTTTATCATGTCCAAAGGCTCACAGCCTGGCCCAGGGGCTACAAAAGCCAGCAGGAAGCATTCCCTCAGAAAATAATACATCTTTTACCCTTCTGTCAGGATTTTGCTTCTCTAATCAGATAAAACCACGTTATATTCAGTATCCTTAGAAAAGAAAGATTTGAAATGATGCCTTTTATTCAACTCCTTTAAGGCCTTAAAGAGAACTGTAACAAAAAGTCCAGTCTACCTGCCTGACCGCTTCTCTCATCTCATAAAAGATAGGAAAGCTGTTTATGTGTTTTCTTTAAATTTCAGCTGAGAAATTCAGNATAATACATCTTTTACCCTTCTGTCAGGATTTTGCTTCTCTAATCAGCTCAGACTTTCAGGCATGCCTCTTGCTGTCATACTTGATGGGAGTCTGAGGACTTGGAAAAAGCCATCCACCTGTGCCTTGTAGCAGGAGAGCCTATGGAGTACCACTACCACTAGCAAAGCAACCATGCAGGAGAACCCAAATGTGCTCAGCTCTTTGTTTCTACACATTGAACTCCCAGCAGTAGAGAGAGAGAGTTTCTCAAAAATCATATGACCTTGTCTCTTCAGCAAATGGTAGAGAAATCTCACAATCCACTTCATTAGTCCTCTCAATGGGCATGAACAAGGCTATCAGGAAACTACCTTATGGGTCAAAAAAATTAAGCAAATACTTTAGGACTTCTTAGTGCACTTTTAGAGTAATAACAGAGGAAAAAACTTGTCTTAAAGAGAGGTTGCTATCGGAGAGACATCAAAGCTTTTAAGCTTGGGCTATTGTAATACAAGATGATCCTAAAAATTGCCCTGAAACAACAGCTTGTTAAGCAGGCAGGTACTTACCTGTAAGGCTGAGAAGGCTACAGAGCCCATTTCTACCACAATAGCTACCAGCTATTCTGCTGTGCAAATACACTCTTCAGCTACATGGCTGCAAGCAAGCTCGTATCTCAGCAGAAGGGAGAAAACACCCTTTTGGTCCCTCTACAGCAGCTGCCTGACATAGGGATGTGGTTTGAACTTGCATAGGAGAGAGAGGCAGGGCTATATCTAAGACCTCACTGTGGTTGAACATGAAGTCAATGAAAGTCAATGTTTAGCCCCTTTTTTCAACTCACAAGTTTTACAGCATTTCTCCAACATTTCCAAGGGAAGAACTATAAACTGCCCAGGAATACATGTTGACTAGGTTTAAATAAGGGATAGAAGGACTGCAATTGCCTTTCAGCTGCTATTAAGGCTCCAAACCCTAGAGCTGGAAAAGTGATGATCAGTAAAGGCAGTAAGTGTGGCTGATTGCCACAAAAGATCACTCCAGCTCTATATCCCCATGGGAAATTTTTCTTTAGGAAGTTCACAAGCTAATGACAATCACATAGACAAGACCCAGCAAAAGGGAGTGACAGCTCATAATCCATAGAGCTGGAGAAAAATTTGAGCTGTGTCACTGACAAACTTTTGTTCATGATCTGAGGGCAAGATTTACACTCTCTGGGGAGCAGATTTGTGAGACAAACCAGTCATGGTGGAGTTTTAACTCCAATAGCCTGTGGTGGGGTAGGAAAAGGGAGGCCTCAGGATACGGAGAGCATTTACAGTCATTCCTTCACTAACGCCCATCTACTGGGACTGTGCTTAAATCAAACCAAGTATGAGCAGGTTCTTACTGTGCATCTTTGACTGTCTTCAGTCAAATGACCCCATAGGACCATAATCTCTCCAGAAACTGGGCCAGATCTCATGTCTAGGACTGCATGTGTAAAAAGGGCTTAAGACCATCACCAGTGAATTCTTTTGCTGAGGCCCTGCCCCACTCCAGGAGGCACACTGCATCAGGCTGCTTCTGAAAGGCAGCTCCCTACCCCTGCCCTCTTTGTGACTTCTTCTTCCCTCCATGAGATTTGTTTGTGCATCAGAAAAATCCCTCTAGGTAGCCTGAGCTGTCTTGGCAGCTGGAAAGACCTGCATCCTCTGGAAGGAAGAAAGCCAAGCTCATTCAGTTGTTTTTCAGGAGCAGCCAGAGTTATCCTAGCCATTGATCTGGTTGCTTGCCAAGGGGAGCAAGGGAAGCTAGGAAGGGAGTTTCTAAGGAAAACCTCAGTCTTTGGCTTAAAATGTGTGGCACAGGACCCAGGGATGAACTTGGGCTGTGAGTCAGGACCTGAAGACAAAATAATTTCTGATGCTTGAGCAACATTTACAGGGGAGACGAGGGAGCTGTGGACTCTTACCAGTTATGTCTGGAAGTGATGAGGCACAGAGATGCAACACACCTTGCTTTTTTAGACATCACTAATGTTTCTGCATGAGCCTGGGGGCTCTGGGGACAGCAGAGTTTCAGTCAGCATGGGGCTGGGTGCATGTTCTGGAGATTTTCAAATGAAGCTTTAATAGGTCTGTCATGCTTATCAGCATCTCTAAGAGCTCCAGGTTTAGATAAGCACTCCAGGGGATGCATATTTAAACAAGCATAGGGAGGACTCTTATTTTCCCATCCATCACTTTACAGGTTTCCTTTAAAACCTCCTCAGGAGGTAAGACACCTGCTGGTGTGTATATGTGTGTGTGTATGTGTGTGTGTGTGTGTGTGTATGTGTGTAAAATCTTTCACATTCCATCTGGGTTGTGATTAATTTAGGTACAAGGCAGTCAATATAACTCATTGTATATATTTCAATTTCTAGATACGTCATGTACAAAGGGTCATTCAGGAACACGTCTATCAGCCCATATTTTTTCAGCATCTTAGAGAAGAGAGGAAAATCATTAGGAAAGAATATGTGTTTTGAATAGTCAGTTTATGGACATTTTCTTTCTTAAGCCTGCTAGTTTATCCTGAACCCTTGGACTTGAAAAGAAACAGCATATAATTTTTTTTTTTTTATTTTCACCAGTAAAAAGACAATTGAAGGGGGAAACAATCTATTCTTCTCATGAATAATCTTCAGCTTGGGTCTATGACTGCTCTGTGGTCAGTGGTTTGTTGACCACTATGGTCTGGCTGTGAGCAGACTCTGGATTCTGAAAATCTCTGACCTCTTTGCCAAGCAGTGATGCCATGAGCTCTATCCCAGCTGCCAAGGTCTCCTCTTGCCCCCAGCACCCCAGCTGGAAATAGGGCCTGGGAGATGGTGGGAGCAAAGCATGTTATGCCAGAGCTCGGTGCTGCAGTGGGTGCCTGGGACAGCTGTCCTGGTAGAGGAGCAACCTGCCAGAAGAGTACAATTAGCTCAAACTGGACCATGACTGAATGAGATTACTCCTGTTAAAGCTGTCAATTGGTTGCACTTGCTGCACCACCCCCACAGCTTAGTTAATTACCTGTAAAGGTACTTTGTGATCTCCTCACTTCTTACTGAAAGATCCTGTAAGGGGCATCACAGGAGGGGGAGAGCAGCTTTGAGTATCACAGAAGACTTAATTAGCTGCACGAAATTTACCATGGGTATAACTAGGGGACAAGGCATGACACTTCTGCTAGTGTTACTCGTTCAACACTCTACATTTAATCATACACTTCTGTAGCTGTTTTGTGCCTAAATTGTCACTGCCGAGAGGGGTCTTGGTATTGCCCAGGTTATTGTAGTCCAAGATAACATATAAGCATGTGGGCTTTGGAAACCTTTTTTATAAACTAGCTTTGGAGTTCAATCATGTGTCTCTATCTGGATTTATAGGTGACATTTTTGTTGTTATATGGTTATTTAAAGATGACATGAGAATACAGTGTTGCCAATTTGCTTGCTAAATTTTTTGTCTCACTGTTTCTTGGATTGTGATTGAGGTCCTGCCTCTGCTTGAGCTAATAAGAGTTGTAGCATTTATTTTGATACTTCTGTGCCCAATGAATTCATGTGAGCACTTGCTGGGATCTGACAGTAAAGACAACTTAGCACCTTTAATCTAAGCAGTGCTTCACAAACATTACCCACACCACCTTTCTGAGGTGGCCACCTGCCATAAATATCTGCAGTTCAACAGCCAGGGAAGCTAGCTGGGTTAAATAATCACATTATTATAATAGTCCTATGTTAGGGGGACCACAACTGCTGCCTCAGATTTGGACCTTCCCAGTGCTTAACAAATGCACAACAATTCAGCCCCCACTTCATCCTCTGGCAGGTTTCCTTTGAAGCAGACAGGACAGGGGAGGCCAGCAGAGAGGACATCCTGTATGAACACAGGCCTGGAAACCGGGACATGCAAGAATGGAGTGATTTGCCCAGGGTCACAGAGGAAGTCTGTGAAGAGGTGAAAATGAAAGCCAGGCTTACCTGGTCTCAAGACCATCCTCTGTTCCAAACAGATAATCATGGCCAGAAACTACATAGAAATCAGGAAGTTTTAGCTACTGGACACATATTGATATTGTGAAATTCTACTTTGTTTGTGTGACTGTTCCAGTTTCCCTAAAATTGCCACAAGTATTTTAGAAGTTGGACTGCTACCCTTTCAGCAAAACACATCCAAATCTGAGAAACGGCCATTATCTGGGAAAGGGCTCATTATGGCAGGACACTGTACCACAGGGAAGGTGAATCTCACTGTAGTGTGAAACCACTGATTTACAGCTCCCTTGCAAATCCCCAGCAAGCCTTTACCCTCTATGGGTCCCCTATTTCCTCTTCACCCTGAATCAGTTTTTTGTTCTGCTGATAAAGTCATTATCTTTCTTTCTTTCTTTGAGCACATTGGGCACCCTGACCTTGCAAAAATGAGACAAAATACCACACAGGGACCTAATGATTTAAATATGAGACTGCACATTTCATCTTGAAATTCAGAGGATCTTATTAAAGTGCGGAGGGAAAACAGACAGAAGTACAGCCTTTTGTGTTTGGTTGGGTACATGTATTATTTATGATGTAGAATGAATGACTGATTACCTTGAATCTTGATATGTGAGGCAAATGAAGAAACGTTAGCTCTTTATATGCAGTGCTACAGGAAAGTGGTTTCTTCAAGCCTCTGATGTGGGAAAAGCTGGATTATGGCACATTTCATATGTTTAACCTGCAGCTGAAAGGTAAACAGGCAGAGTTGATTTAACAACAAGGACCTACAGTCATCTGTGGGGCAAATTCCATTGTATTTAACAGTATGGTACCGGAGCTGTATCTGCCCAGTATTTGCTGATTAAAACTTCATGTAATGGCAATGTGATTACTGGCAGAGCAGTGACCTTCACCCTTGCAACTCAGCTTCAAGGGCCACAGAGCTCTGCAGCTGAATAATAGACTCATGTCTGCATAAGACTTCAGTCGTAAAAAAATCAAGGCACTTCCCTGACTTCGTGATTTTCCCATAATGGCCATCGGGATAGCAGGTGAATTAATCCATTTTTCAAACTGCCAAAACGACCTCTAAATTATTACAGACGGAGAGAGGAAGACTGTGAATTCGTATTTAGTGGGAAAAGACTTGGGTCACCAACTTGCATACTCTATCTATAATGCTGTAAGTAATCATACTGTTAGCAGGTATTTAAAAATAATTTCCACCCCATTATTTAAGTTACTTTTCTTATCACCTAAATGGAGAGGTTGACTCAATTTCTGAGCACAGCTAGAGGCTGCGAGAAAATAAGTCCTTCCCTTACCCTAACCCTAACCCTAACCCTAACCCTAACCCTAACCCTAACCCTAACCCTAACACTAACACTAACCCTAACCC